>CAMKVN010000562.1:0-26933 GCA_946474995.1 Funneliformis geosporum
TATTGTTTTTTCTCAATATGAAAAATCATGTGATATGATGTCATTTCGACTATTTCGCGACTTTAGCCTTCAATGGTTGAAATGATATTGACCATTTCGACCATTTCGACTTCATGTATAATTATAAGTATTTTGAAGATTTAAATAAATTGCTAAATATTATTAAATAACTTATATTCCAAAAACTGTTGGAGAGCTCATCTATCGTGACGAGTTTTTGCAAAGACTTTTTTTCATCTTATTGTGTATCGGTTATAAATATACAAAGTTTGTATAATAAATTAATTTTCTCATTAATTATTTCCATTGTATAATTGAATTCCTTTTTGTAAGATAAATTTCAGCCATATTGTAAGAATACTTGTCTTTATCTCTAGTCTGTGAATAATAGTCTTCGTAAAAGTCTCCAATATTATCATAGTCACCAAGATTACTATGAGTTTCTTGGCTAATGTCATAGCGAGAGTCTTCACCACTTTTATCACAATAGTCTTTTGTATTAAATCCTCATCGTTAAGAGTTAAATCATCTAAATTGTGAAATACTCTAGTATCAGTTGTATTTTTCGAAGCAGCTTTTTCAGTTGTATTTTTCAAAGTAGTAGCTTTAGTTGTATTTTTTGAAGTAGTAACTTCAGTTGTATTTTTCGAAGAAGCATCTTCAGTTGTATTTTTTGAAGTAATATTAACAGATGCTAGCTCAGTTGATTTACTATGCGTTCTTTTCTGAATACTGCCAGTAGTGATATCTGACGAAATTACCTTTCTTAATATGACGAAATTGATGAAACTGAAATGACGAAACTAGTTTTTATTAATGACGAAATTATTTTACTTAATTTCCAAAATTATATTTAACTTGATCTAAATTCCTTGAATTAAAATACATTAAAAAATATAATAATTTTATATTTATTCATATAAAAATATTAAAGAGACGAAACTTTTGAAGAAATTACAATTTTTCAAAAAAGAGTTTAGTCAGATATCATTAACTGCTAGTTATGCTTGTCGAAGTAGATCTTCGATCATTGATCTTGTTTCTTTTTAGATAAAATTAAAAATATTACTAAATTCATGTACTGTATATATACTGACATGACTTAGAATATTACTTACTACATGTCAACATTTGAGAAAGTTTGTTTTCAGTAGATCGTGAAGCTCTAGATTGTAATTGTGCTATTTCTAACAATGATTTACTTGCTGAATTCCTTTTTTGTTTTTTATTAAGAGACATAGTAGGTTAAAGAATGTTGAAGGAAAATTTTCAAATTTAGAAATCAGTAAAGGAAAAAAAATAAAATAAAAATAAAGAGTATTAAAGGAAAAATTTTAATTTTAGATATAAGTGAAAAAAAAATATATTTTTGAAGGTTAAGTTTTTTTTTCAAATGTAAATTTTTAATAAATGAATTAAGTCGAATTGAAAATGAAGAAAGGAAGAAATTCCTAGTTTAAATATTGATGAAAATATACTAAAAAAACATGCTAAAATAAATTGTGTAATGATTAATAAAATGATCAATTCGTCGAATAAATTAAAATAAATTAAAAATATTAGTTAATATGATAACTGTATTATACAAAATTATATAAATCAAATTAATAATATTACTGCAAGTAAATCAATCACTTCATAATCGTTCACATTTATTCTAGAAAAATTTAAAATTCAACTATAGTTAAATATCGTTGCGGAATCTATAACAGAGAATTTTCGACAGCTAGTAGATTAACACAACACGCAAATGCTAAACATAATGGAAGAATATCACTTTCTCAGAGGTCTTATAAACGACTGCAAAGACAAGCACAAAGATCAGAAAATATACCAACAAGATCAGAATATGATGAAAACTTGTAGAATACACTAATTATAATTTTACGATCACAATCACAGTTACAGCCACAATTACAATTGCCATTAATTTTATCTGCTTTGCCTACTTTAAAAAATTCACCTGTTGAGAATAACAATATGATAAAAGATGTAATATCTGAAGATAAAAGTGTAAATGAAAGTGATAGTGAATTTAGATATAATCTGCGAAGTACAACATGACATATGGAAGAAGAAGAGAATATACTGAGAAACCAGAAGAAGAATTAGCAGAATTACAATTATCAGGAAATGAAGAACTAACATTGATCTTAAAGATCTTCAGAGAGCAAACTTAGATGATACTTTGGAAACTGTTAATAGAAGAAACAAACCAGAAAATATTGCAGGATGGCTGAATAATGCTTATCGTGATTTCATGAAATTAATAATAGATGGTAACATCTCCAATAAGATTGGAGATAAAATAATTAAATTGTTTAATAAGTACAGTAATTTAGAAAAGTCTCTGTTACCAAAATCAACTAAAAGCGGTAAAGATTACCTCAATCAAATAAATTCACCTTCGTTAGACTTCAAAGAAAAGGTCATTATGATTCACTCCAAAGTTAATTTTAAACTTTATTATCAGCCAGTTTTTTTGAGCAATTCAAGAACTAGTGTAATGACTAGAAGTGGCTGATAATTTTGTTCATAAGAGAAGCCTAAAAAAAGATGATATTAGTGAAACAAGAATATTCGGAGAGCCATACAAAGGTGACTGGTAATTAGAAACAGAGAAGACTTTTCCACCTTTAAACCACCTATTGTCTGTTGTTTTATATTTAGATGCAATAACTTTCGATGAACTTGGCAAGACTTCAGGCTATCCAGTATTTCTAACTTTTGGAAATCTTTCAAATTGGCTTTGAAATACTCAAGAAGCAAAGGTTTTTTTAAGATTCTTGCCAAAGGTTCAGGACTCTGGAATTAAAACTACTGAAACCTTCTGGAGTTTTCAACATGAAGTTTATCAAAAATGTTTCGATATTATGCTTTAATCATTATTAGAAAAACCTGATATGCTACATTTTGGAATTAAGAGACGAGTGATGATGTTTGCTGCACGAATTTTATTTTTTCTTGCAGATATGCTCGAAGCTGACGAAGTAACTGCCACATACAAGTCAGCACATTGCAAAATACCATGCCATACTTGTATAGTTTTGTGAGATAATTTAAATAAAATGGAATTGGAGCCAGCTTCTCTTAGAACACACCAAAATATGCAGCAGATAATTGATATTGGTGAAAAAAAGGAATACTCTGTGCATTCTATCAAAAATGCATTCTGGAGATTTCCATAAGTAATATTTAAATTATTTTGAAATAATAACAAATTAATTATATTTTTTTTTTTACAGAAATCTAAATATTTATGAAGCTTGTGTTTCTGATCGTATGTATCATATTGATCTTGACCTCTTCAAATATTAATTGGAATTCACTCAGGAAATTTGAAGGAGGTCAGAAGAGTAGAATTGCAAAAGGAATTTGATATTCGCCTTCACCAAATTCCACTTTTTTCTAGCTTAAAATTGATAAATAAGTTTGGTCAGCTAAAAGTAGTTATCACTGCAGATTATTGACATATAATGAAAATTGCTCTCTTTGCATTAGATGGTATTTTTTGAAGATTTGTAGAACCAATTAACTTGCAAAGAAATTTGTAACCTTTATGCAAAGTTTAGTAAAATGTATATGATGAGTAGAAAAGAATCATATACTGAAAATGAATTAAAAGTTTTCGAGGTAATTATAACTAGCAATAAGTTAAAATTAACAACTGAAACTTTAATTTACTTAATAAATTTCCAATTAAAACAGGATGCAATTATTGATTGGTATACTAATTTTAAGAGTATATTCTATTCATTATCTGTATTAAACTGCAGTTTTCCTAAACTACATAGTTGGCGTTATCATACAAGTAAGATCTAAACTTTACTAACTGAAAATCGTAAGACATTATTTTGTATCTCACTTTTATTATTTAGTTCCTACAATTTGTAAATACGGATCCTTGAATGGTTTATCGACGGAAACCTATGAAACCTTTCATAAATATTATATAAAAAATTCTTACTGTGTATCAAACCGGAAAGAAGTTATGCAGCAACTAATAAATGCTATTAGTTGATAAATATTAAATAAATTTCAATTTAAAATTATAGTGAAAATAAACTATTATATTTCATACCGGATTTCTGCAGGTAAAATGTAAGGAATTAAATCCTGCTGTCAAAAAGATTGTTTATCAAAAAACTAAGAAATGTTCTATGGAAAATACCTTTAGATGCTATCAACTCAAAAATAAAGTCTCTAAAAGAATCTGAGAATCCATCACACCAAAATTTCATTGATGGATTTTTGCAAATAATCCCAGCATTAGATACATTTCTGGATACAACTTCACTTTCAGACGAAGGTGAAGATTTTTGTATTAAAGTTTACAATGCAGTCTATTTGAAAAGTGATAAAATTTTAAGAACTACAGGTGAATTCCAAGGTAAAGAATAGTTCAGTGATATTATGGTAACTCCTGCAGAAAATCAAGGACAGTACATATCGGATGAGAAAGCATGATATGGAAAAGTAAGTGTAATCTTAAGATTTAGTAAAATATTTTGTTTGTGACTTTTCACCATTATATTTTAACAGACTAATATCTTTTAAGATGTTGATGCTATTTAAATTCTTTTGTGGATTATTTAAAGAGTCATATAAACTCGCCCTTGTTCATTGGTATGAAATTGATTCAGACAAGCCTCAACTATATGGGAAGTTTGCTAGGAAAATAGGACCCTGAGCATTTTTTATTAAAATTTTAATATATGTTGCATTTTAATCTAACATTATCAAAAATTAAACTGCAATAAAAATTAAAATTTTAATAAAAATTTCTCAGAGTCCTATTTTCCTAGCAAACCTCTCATATGGTTATCCACAACTGTATTATACCAAAGAGTATAATGCAGTTCTGATCTTTTCTATTAAGCGAATGATACATATTGTGTCAAGATTTAATGAGAAGAATTGATTTTTATTAAATAAATATATGTTTTAAAATATATTAATATCATAATTCGAAGAAAAAAAATGATATTTTAAATAAACGATATTTCAAATAATTACGAAGAAGAAAAAAATACCTTCGAAGAAAAAATACTTCTGAAAAAAAATAATAATTCAAAAACTTTGAAGAAAATAATGATAGCTCAAAGAATTTCAAAAAAAAAAACTTCGAATAAAAATGATAGTTCAAAGAACTTCAAAGAAAAAAAAATCCTTTGAAGAAAAATTATTTTCGAAGAAAAAAAAAATTTAACTTTTGCAAAAAAAAAAGGTTTTATAGTAAAGGTCTAATTTAATATTACTACGAAACCAAAAAAGGAACTGATCTAAAAAGTTTAAATTTAGTAAACTGAATATTAAAAAAAGAACTCCAAAGATTGTGAAATTTTAAAATTTATCGCAGATTTCTGTAAAGTTCGTAACAAAAGATAGCCACAATCTTACATTTTAAATACCATCACATATTTCTGTTAAATAATAATGAAGATTTAAATTTTAATAGATCTCCATAGATTTTTCTTCAATATACAGCACAGATCTTTATATCTGAGTTATTTGCATATTAACTTTCCTAATGAACTTATATGACATACAATCAATAAGATATAAATGTTCTATATCTACAGAAAATCGAATCCTTTCTTCCTTTTTACCATTAATTCAATAGGCTATCTACCAGAAATTCCTGCTAATACTTTAGCTTATAGGAAAGTAGCGAATACAATCCAAATAGCTGAAAAAAATTCACGAATTCAAGCAGTTTTATAATATTACTAGTGATGCTCAAATTCATAATGTTATGTACTAAAAAATAGAAAACTTGCAGAACAAAGTTAAATCTAATAAAGATATATGCCCGAAATTGCAAAAAAAAAATTAAGACAATTTATAAAAAATTAAGAAGTTATCTGCTATGATAAACCTGGAAAGCCACTGTTTTTCTTCAAACATCTGGATTTACATGAACATATATACGATTGCATGAAATTTGGATTAGCTGATGCAAAACGATAGAAAGAAGCTGTTAAAGTCCAAATTATAGAAAATTTTCATAAAAATCTTAAAGAAAGATACAAAATTTACATGGCAAGAATTACATTAAATAATTAACTTTTACCTCACCAATCAAACTCAATCGCTGCAAAAGCGTATTACTATTCAGTATGAATCACAGTCACTGGAGTTTCACGTACTGAGATATTTGAATATCCTAATAGCCATTATTACCTCATATCGGTAAAATATGCAAAGCAATTCGCTAGCACATTTGCTGATATATCAGTTTTTATCTCTCAAGATGACAAAGCAAAGATCGGACTTGGAGTACCTGCGGTAGGTTTTACATTCTGCATATTACAATCCATTAACGAATCTAAGACCATAACAGACCAGTATTTTCCTATGGGATTCAGACAAAACCTAATCTTAGCAGTATATTTGATAATAAATCCAAACAAATCTAATGATGAATTGCGAACAGGAAAGTTGGCAATTTTTATACGTTCCCAATAGTCTCTTGACACATCTTCGCTTACGCATATTCAAGACCTAAAAAGACTTGCTTCAAATTCTCAATATGATGATATGCTGAAAATAAATGGAATAGTTCGATCTATATGGATTTTATTGGTAAATGAAGGACCTGATGAGAATCCTAATCACTTAAAAAATATCAAAGCCTATTGTTAACTTTTCAAGAATTTTTAATTTGGATTTCTTAAGTATACGAATACATGCCTCAGGTCAGTCAAAGTATAATTCAATTGAAAGAGACATAGCAACCTTGTATGGTAAACTCGCTGGTATTACTTTGCCAATCGACTATTTTGGTATACATTTGAATACACAAGGCAAAGTTATAGATCCAGAATTAGCTGTTTGAAACTTTTGTTATTTAGGAGAAGCCTTCTGTGAAATTTGGTATCATGATTTGATTTTTAAAAGAAAGATCGATGCTTGTTATATTGATGTACTCACGAATCCATTTGAACACATTGTTACGTCCAATTTGTAACTCAAATAAAATTCACAAAGATTAATGATGCTAAGACTAAACTTAGGGAATCACAACGAAGATTCGTAGTAAACGTTAAAGATTATTCTCAATTACACACAAGTAACTTCTGGATATTTCAGAGATTACATTTCTGTGACTACATCTTAAGTCAATACAACAAATCAATACAATACCACGCAAAGTTAATAAACAATAATAATATATATACAGTAAAAGGGTTGCGAAGGATGAGTTTTAACTTGGTAAATTATACTCTTTATTAATAATATAATAAATTGTAAGTTTTTTACCTCGTAAGGTATCGAGACTTAATAAAAATACAGTGATATTTATATATATTTGATAATTAAAAAATGAACTAAACTAAATAAATCTATGAAAAATAAATGACATCGTCAAGGAAATAAAGTTGACAAAATTGATCAGCAAAGATTATCATGTCAATAAAGTTGCCCATTACACTGAAAATAAAATTAACATCTTGATTTATAATGTTTCACATTGATTATCTCAGGACATAAAGTTGACATCAGGATCGACAAGATGATAAATAAAGATTTTTAATTGACATTGGATTTGTAATCAGATTTTAGCCAAAGTTTTACACTGTTACAACATACAGTTCAAGAAAATGGAAAAAAAAAAGGTTGAAGAATTAAAAAGGAGAAAAAAGGAAAAACAAAAATCATATGAAACAACACATACCCATTCTGAATGTTTTGTACCATAGTCTTGGATCAAAATTTACTGTAATTTATGCATCTATTCACTTGATATAAAATGATGCACAAATACCAGCTGTTGTGGACCACTCAGAGCCAAAGAAGCCATGGACTTTCTTCATCTAAATAAAGACTTTTTACCACTAATTACCAAAGCCAAAGATAGCTGATTTACAAACCCGATTCATCTTTTTCAGTATGGAGATCTCTTGAAAATACCAGGTTATGATGCCCATTGTGTATCTATTGAAAAGAATACATACTTACGACTTTGCTGCCCTATTTGTCAAAAATATTTTCCTACTCTCACATTTTTAGCAAACCATAAATGATTAATGCATCCTACTACTTGAGTTCAGCCCAAGAAACAACAAAACTCATCTTTCATCGATTTTTCTCTTCTTCCAACTCAACAATAGAGGTCATATGATGAAATGGAACTTGAACTAAGTGCTTGTAATTTGGATGGAGAATGAGTAAATTTTATGTGTATGCTACTTAAATGTATGCGACTTTATAAATTTTGCTAAGCCACTTTATCAAATGATTATCACGTGATTAATATTATCACGTGATTGACATATTATGTGTAACCTAAGATCAGGTAATTTTATATAAAAACTAACAATTTATATATATATTTCAAGTAATTATTTATTATAATAAAAGATACTTTCAAAACGCACTGCAAAAATGTAGTAGATCAATAAGTTGCATTGGGACAAAGTCCCCTACTATTCGCAATTTCTAGTTACATGATGTGAATTAACATTTATTTAATTTTTAATTTATAAAATTTGAAGTCCCGCGATAATGCTGCGGCACTAATTGTTCTTTATAAGAGAAAGTATAAAATAAAAATGCTCTAAGAATAGTTAAAGGAAAACCAATTAAATATGTTGCTATTAACCGGTCGTTCAACTGATCAGTTAAAACCGGTTAGTAAAACAGTCATTAGTCAAAGGCCGAATTAATGACATGATCGTCCTTATGCAATACTAAACTATAATTAAAAATAGTTAGTTGTTTTATAGCTTGTCGTAGCGTCGATTAAATTATAGACGGTTAATTCTTATTATTTTCGACTGCTATTGTTAATCGATAATTTAATAGAAAAGACTTTCTCTTTATTTTTCTCAATTAAAATAAATCATATATTGTATAAAGAAATTCAATATATAATATATTGTATTTAAAAATATATTGTCTAGTAGTAATAGAAAATTAAAAGGATATCAAAATATTATATTTCCTTTAATTATAAATACGTCGGACCAAACCTCTTCCAAATGATATTTAAACATTAAAACTTATCCGTTTCAAGTTTTTAGTTAAGTTAAATTGAAATTTTACAAATAAAAATATGTCATCATAATTAAGTCTCGACGAGTTATTGTGCTCTGCTTGGGATAATCTGATAGAAATGGGAAAACTTTTTTAAATTTGTATGTAAATCATCAAATCGGGACCCAGCCGTCAGATCAAAGCCACACGTGTTTTTCAGGAATCAATTCGTTTATTTATTCCATTTTAAAGGTGGGATATTGCAAAATCTGAAGCCTCAACGCAAGCAAAGAAGGGAAATTAATTACATTAATTATATTTTTTTTTTTTTTTTTGGTTTTTAAAAACTTTAGCCGATAATTTCCAGATTTTCAGGAACTAATTCATTTTACAAATGAGATTATAGTGCGAAGCCTCACGGTATTCTAAAATGCAAACTATATTTTGAAATAGATAATTTTTTTTTTACCCGACAATGATCGATCAATCGTTATTATCTTTTAGCCAAGCCTTTTTTTGTGATAATAATTAAGGCTCATGTGAAAGACTCTATTAATCGAAAAATAATTATAGTCTTTCTGTAATTTGAGGCTTTGTCAATAACTTTACGATATCAATATTATTACCATAACGAAATTATACCATAAAGAAAATCACAAGTTCCTTAAGTTCGAGACAAGTATATAAACACCACATTATTTCCTCTGAAGAATGTTCTTCACTTCTTTCAAATATAAATCATAAATACAAAGAAAGAAATCAAAAATGAAAGTCGCCATCGTACTCTTCCTTTTTTCCTTATTCGCTGCAGTTGCTTTTGCACTCGTAGCAGACAAAAAACCTGCCAATGAAGAAAGTGTAGACAAGCGTTCACCCCATGACTACTACGACGATGATTACTACGAAGATGATTATAATAAAAAAAGTAAGTTATCAACCACAAAAATTGATTTGTTTGAAATATTTAAATGCTGACATTTTTTTTCTCAAGAACATTACAAACGTCACGACTATTACAAGAAAAAGGACTACTACGATGATGATTATGAAGATTACAAATACAAGAGTAGTAAGTTACCAACCACAAAAATTGATTTGTGTGATATATTTATATGCTAACTTTATTTATTCTCAAGAACACTACAAACGTCACGACTATTACAAGAAAAAGGACTACTATGACGATGACTACAAAAAGGACTACTACAAAAAGAAAGACTACTATGAGAAATATTAATGGGATAATAAGCCCAATGTACCATAAAAATATGTTCTCATGCATTTAGGTGCATATTTTATTTGTACAAATTTGTACGAATGTTATTATGAGTTCTTTATCTTTTCTGTACATATTTTAATAATTTTTCGTTTTTTTTTTAATCATAATCGTAAAACTTTTTGTTAGTTTTTTTTTAATGTATATATCTTTAATTTGAATCTTTTTTCATACTTGATATTAATAAATTGAAAAATTTTATCTAGTTGAATTATAAAAAAAAAAAATGTTGTAATGTTAAACAGAAATGCATCGTTAAAATTGATATGTTCCATTGTCGCCACCGATTCGTTGATCTTTTTTTTTACCCGTTCCGTTATGTAATTAGAATTAAACTTATTTGTTATGTTTTTAATGCAAGGCATTGTAAAAAAATGGAGTTAATGAAACGCGAAAAGAAAAATAAATTTTACGCAAAGATATTTTTTTCATAACGAATGGTAAATTTAAATTTTTAAGCATATTTATTTATTAATCACTCCATTTTAATATCTTATTTAAAAAATAAGTAAATCATAAATGCAAAAACAAAAAATTTGCATTTGCGTATGGATTTTGAATTCAAATAATGCTAGTTTTAGATCTATACCATAATTTTCCAAAAATCTCTCGAATTTTCATAAAACTTGTATAATTATTTTAAGCCAATTGAATTTATCATGCAAATAACAAATTAATCGATAAATATCCCTAGCAAAAGTTTTTTTACTTTTACATTAAAGAGATTGAATTTTTACTTTAATTGTTTTTAATCGGCTAAAAAACTAGAGGGAATAAAAATAAACCCATTCTCTTCGGTACGAGGATCGATAGTTTCTCCTACGATCTCGACTGTGAGAACATGAACGCGAACGAGGTCTTCTGCAGTCTGATCGACGTCCCCATTGCTTTTGCTACGCGAATTATTTCTAACATGGCTTCTGGTGTGTGAACTACGTCTAACATTACTTCTTGCTGTGGGAACGATGTCTCCTAGTACGGTTTTCGTTTTGACGTCGATATACACGCAAACTTCTATAAGCTTGTCGGAGACGATCTAAAAAATAAAATAAATGTGTTAATCCCCTGTCGTGTATGTGTCACTCATGAATACCTTCTTTGAGGCGCCGTCCTGTTCAAAAGTCCGGGATACCCCGGATTTTTTTTTGTTAAAACCACGGATAATCCCTCAACATCCGGGGTAAGAATTCATTTTTTTGCATTTCGATCCCGGATTTCCCCCTGGATCTAGGTCAAATAATAAATTAATCCAATAATTTCTAAACTTCACGAGGGTCATATCACATCTATAAAATCATTAGTTGTTGATATTACAAAAAATGTTAAAATAATAAATAAAAAAATTTTTTTTGATCATCGCTGCTTTGATCAAAATTTTTAAAAACTTAATTTTCTTTCTCGATCAGTAGGCATCAACATATAACAAATGTAAAAAACATTCATGGGTTGTCAACGATATCAACCAAAAGAGATTATAAAATGACGAATGTTTTTTCTGCAACTTCAGTATTTGGATTCATGATTCATCATCAATTATAGATACTTCGGAATTTCCATATGGATCATGCGGTTGTCAAAGATTTAAAAACAAAATTTAGATGCATTGCTTGTAACCATTATGAAGGTTTTAGTTGGGAAATAACTAAAACAACTTCTAATATTGATCCTATTTATTAAGCAATTTTGAATTTAACATTAATCCAATCACTTCGACAACTACATAACCTCAACAATATATGCTAATCCAAGAGCTGAGATTATTGCCAATTTTAGACCTACACAAGTAACTCCATTATATTCATCACAATCACAACGTACATATAGTACTATTACTCATAGACAACGTCATAATGGTAACTTTTCAATTCCACCTTCAGAAAATAGAAATCATAGATCTTCAACACTAAAACGTAATATAAACATTTCATTATATTTCCAAGATATTGAACAGCAAAGAATTAAAAGGACTTTTTTATAATTTACGCGTCCATCAACCAAAGAAAATAAATTTTACCGGTTTAAGTTTATCTTTGTGAATTCTATCTGGCATATTTTTGTATTTTATGTTCATTAGATAATTAGATAAAAAAGAAAAAATAAAGAGAGAATGTATAAGATTTTAGAACACGTATGATAATTGCGTGGATATTGATAAATTGAGAACAATGCACGATTAATTCATGCCTTTTATAATGATGCACCATCAACAGTTAATTTCCTCAAAAAAAAATAGCTTTAATCAAAAGAGGAAAAAGAGGAGGACCTGATAATAAACGAGATTTCTATAAAATTCTATAATTATACCATTTTTACAATTTAAATAATTTGACAGAGATAAAAAAAAATTGATACAAATGAAAGTATTCTAAATCCAATTTCATCGTTTATCTTGTAAATTTGTCACAATAAATTAAGTAATATATTTACTAATTAATCATTTCCGTAACAGTTAAAGTGATACAAAGTGTTATAACAATAATGTCTATAAAAAAAAGTTCGCACTTACATAAATGTCTAATGACTATGCAAAAAAACAAGCGGGACAAAGTAACAAAAAATTGTTCATTTCGCAATCCATAAGCTCTATAACATAGATCGTTGTAAATTGTAAGGATGGGTAAAATTTTAAATTATTTTATAATTAAGTCGATAACGATAAGTAATAGTTAATCATGTAATCAATTGATACAATTTATCGAATTTATCCGGATGAATAAATTGTGATTTCACATAAAATTATCTAATGAACTTTTAAATAAAATTTTACCAATTACTTGATCTATACAGAATTTTATTATAAAAAAAAGAACTACATGCAGTGACTAAATCAGTGACTTTCTTATAAAAGGTTACCTATTACTTATTCTAAAAAAATAATAATAAAAATGGAAGGTTTGCTAGGAAAATGGGACTCTGAGCATTTTTTATTAAAATTTTAATTTTTAATTTTTATTGCATTTTAATCTAACATTATCAAAAATTAAAATGCAAAAAAAATTAAAATTTTAATAAAAAATGGTCATAACCCCATTTTCCTAGCAAACCTCCCAAATGTCTGAACAGTTTACGCGAATATAATCTAAGTGCATTATATTCCTATAGTAAAGGGTCATATATCATCTAGGAAAAAATGATATCGTGGATTCTTGCTGATTCGTTGAACTTGTTAGAAAGATCTCGATGACTCTCGGTCCCGTCGATTTTTGACGGAATCATAAGAATTAGATTACTTATTTTGTAAATATAGAGAATAAATGGTTTCTTTTTATTTTTACAAAGAATAACTCCTATTCAGATATTGGTTTTTATTGCTAAGTTTTCACTGTTTGTGAATCGGAACGATTTGGAAACATTGAAATTGATGAGTAATTTCATGAATTTTATAAACTACCTAATAACCATGCATCTGGTCTTGACTTTGTTCATGATTATGATATAACAATGATATTAATGGTGATAATATCCGTCGTCGAGGTTTCGTAGCTATCACCAAAGACAATTCGAATAATTCAGACTATTATCTGACGTAGATAATGGCGTTACACGGGATTCAGATAACCAAATGTTTATTTGTTTAGGAATTGAGAATAGATTGGATCTTGAAAAATATTTTCTTCGTTTGGAAATTTTAACGTAATTATGATTATTAGTCAAGATAGTGATACATGTGGACCTCGCCTAAATTTTTATCGATATTCACCAATCATAATACGACTGAATTACATTATATAAGGCGATCTCCAAAATTTTGTTCACATCTTTATTATTTTGTTTTTAGATGAAATATATTATGCGCTATTCTTGAATATGCGGATGATGAGAACATTAAAAAAATATCGAGATAACGGCCTTACTTTTAAATAGGAACTACAATTGGAATTTGCCCACGAAATTACGAGTGCAATTTTATGAATGAAACTATATATTGCGAACTTTTAAGGTAAATTTTTTTTTTTACATTGTATTTTAACTTTATTATACTTCATATTGTTTAGTACAATTTTTCAAATATAATTAATTGAATATACTTGTGTATTGTGTAACAAAGCAGAAGCTTATTAATTTTTTTTAGCAACAAATAAAAAATAAAGAAGGTGAATCAAAGATATATATATATATATTAATGAGAAATTAAAGTATAAGTAACAACGTGATTTTAAAAATCTTTGATTAAAAGGATATCAACATTATTACAAAGAATTCAGAAAATAATGTCTGCAAACTTAGACTTTAAAATATATTATAAAGAATTATATAGGTATTATAAAATCAAATTTATATTCGATATTTTAGGTAAAAATTTTACTCCTTCAATAATCTTTCATCTTGTAAACTGATGATTTTTTTTAATGATTCGATCTGAGTTCTTAAATTGGTACATTCAAAACAATTAACATCGGACTTTTGATTTTTATTTTCAGACAGAAAAAGAAATTTATATCAGTATCATTAAAATAAATAAATCATCAGCAATAAATAAGCATCTATTACCTTTTTATTTAGAGTACCAACAGTAGATATCGCATCCGCATCATCAAATGTTAGTTCTATTACTCTAGAGATGATCAGTCGGTCCTGCCGTCTTTGATCGGTCTTGATCGGTCTTTAGGAGATTTTTGGAAAAGTAATAAGGCTGTGCTCCGAATTTTTTGTAGCACAATAGAACTGATTAAAGACCGAAAAGTGGTAAAGTTTGGTCTCAATCTAATCACCCAATTTAGAGCTAGGTAGGTATTTATTTTACCAAAACCAGTATTTTTTTGATTTTTTCGGTCTTTACCAATTTCGCCTCTGTGGTCTTAAAAAAAAAAGTATAAAGGCCAAATTTTGACATTTATTGGTCTTTAGCCATACTTGCTGCGCCTCAAAATTTCAAGAATGCATTCCTTATAACTTTTTCAAAGACCGGGCAAGACCGTTTAGGACTGAAAGACCGACTGACCATCTTTAATTACCTCTGGTGAAATATTTATTTGTTTACCATCTATTGATGTTTACTATCTCTTGAGGTTAAGGTTGAGGTAGAAGGAATTATAATCTAAATGTTGAATAGAAATAAATACAGGAAGTTAATAAATAAAAGAAATTATAATAAACTATAAAATAGTAAAACTGACCTCTTTATATTTTATAGGTTTTTTTGGTTTGTAATAGTCTAGCTGCCGAAAATTTTATGGTTGTAATATGGTCCTGAAAACTTCGTATCTTTCATTTTATGAAAAAAATAGCATGTTTCTTCATATATACTGCAATGTACGACTCTATTCCTGAAATTAAAATTCAATTAATCAAAGAAAACAAAGATATAAACTATCTGATTTTACATACCCTCTATTAACGTATACAAACAGCAGAGAATTTATTGTTCTTAACCAAAACTCAATTTTTTGCCACAGAAATAAAGCTTTGATTATCTTTTCCATAACCACCGCAACTGTTATCTTTTATACAATAAAAATTGAAGTTAAAATAATATATTAGTATGCTTGTGCTAAAAGATGATAAAGACGATAACGATAATGAAAATTAAAAATAAGTCGATAATGATAACGATAATGATAACGATAATGAAATTAACAAGAAGAAGACGATAACGATAACGATAATGATAACGAAATGAGCAAGAAGACAATAAAGATTAGACAAAGAAGTTTCTAAACAGAAAGTCAAGCAAGGTTTATAGCTTCCACCTTTAAGTTGAACAAAAGTCTAATCTACACAAACATACCAGACATCTATTGATTTTCGCGAGAGGTTAGGTGAAAAAAAAATAGTTGTAAGAAAAGACCAAGTAGAAAAGAAGATAAAAATATAATAAATATTAGATAGGTAGTAAGTTAAGTGAGGAAAAAGAGGTGGAGAAAAAAAAATTATGAGAAATAATATATTTAGAGAAGATAGGTGAAGAAAGATGGAGAAATGGAAAAAAAAGGTGAGTGAGGAATATTTATATGTAGGTTTGAGAAAGTTTGTTTAATTGAAGTGACGCGATGCGAATGTAATGTTAATCAGGTGATTCTGAATATTGAATGACACTGTTATGAAATGAACAAATTACTTGGTGTAACATAATACAACAATTAGAATTAAAACCTATAAAAATAGATATGTAATGAAACTCAAATACTAATTATTTGATCATCACAATTTCTCATCTTGAAAGAGGATTACGTTCTTTCCTTAACCTTTAACATTTTTACTTATATTTGAATTTTCACTTCCAGAATTATCCTTCGCCATGTTGTTCTGCATTTTAAAAACGTATTTAAGTCTCAGATACGTTTTGTGCATTTTGTAATCAAACGAAAAAGAATTGGTTAACCAATTTGTCTTAATTAAAGCAAAGAAATCAATAAATGGGGCCTTCGCAAATTGTTGGCTCCTTAGAGTCCGAGATAATTTAAACCTACGAATGATGATATCGAAATAATCAAGAAAATAATATCAACGGTGTTGACTTTCTTATCTTAAAATATATTTCCAATTTTTAGTATAAGAATTTCTTTAAAGAAGATAAGCACACAAAATCCATCGTTTAAAAAGATTTTTTACGATATAAATTACGGTCCTGTCAATGCGACATTTCCTTGGTGCACGAATGCTCTTAGGTAAGATCAGATTATATGGTATGGACTGTCATTAGACATGACCATCGTCCCCACCATTTGGGTTGATGATAATGATGAACCTTATCAACGTCAACATGACACTTTTATTTATATGGTAAAAAAATATGAGGTAGATAATATAGATGGGGTATCATTGGGTAACGAAGTTTTCTTTCGTAAAGAGGTCTCACCTGAAGAATTATTCGGAAGAATAGCTGATGTACGACAAGAAATTCAATGGGATTTAAAAAAAAAGGTTCCCGTATATACATTGGATTTAGGTTCAAACGTTGATGCCGTGCAAATGATATCATGTGGCACCAGTTCATCGTACCTTTGAACAAGCTGTCAATGGACATTTGAATTTTTCGATGAAAATGATGTGAAACCTGCCAAATCTGCCATTATACCCGAAGTAGGATGGCCAACCGCTGGCGCTTCTGAAAGTGCCGCTGTTACCTCCATACCTAATTTACAAACTTTCTTAAATACTTTTATTTGCGATGCTAATAAATTAAATACAAATATTATTATTTTGAAACTTTTGATACTCCTTGGAAGAAAGAACTTGGACCAAATTAGAAGGAAGTTGTGGTATTTTCTATAACGATAGATTTTTTAAACCTGGTATCACACTTCCAGATTGTTTGGCTGGGTAAATCTTTTAATCTCTCCTTTTTTGAATTAGAAAACATAATTAATGATAATAGCATTTTATTTAATTTTATTATTTTTAAAGATTGTAGTTGTATCATTATTTTAGATTTATAATTACACTGGAGGTGTGTTAGTGGGAGTGCTTAAACAAAAGGGAAAGCCAAGATTATATAAAAATAACTTTAAATATTAACATCCTATTTGGGTCTTCCTCTTCTGAATCTTCAATTTTTTGTTTTTCTAACCTACTATTTGGACATGTGTTATGCTAAAGAAAAAGAAAAGAATTCTCGTTAAATTTTTTCTAATTGCATGTTGTTATGTCAAAATTAATCTTAAACATGGTAAAATACAATCTTTGTCAAACATATGACTACAAGGCAACTTTGTTATATTGATATTCTCATTTGAAAGAAAAGTTCCACACAAATATGCACGTATCATCAAGTATATCAAATATGCTTTTTAAGAGTTTTTCTCATAAAGTTTCAGCAACAAATTTTTCATCAACAATATTAGAAGGATTACTATAATTAATTTTAATTTAAATATTAGATTAATAATAAAAATAAATAATTACCAATTACTTTTTTTTTCCAATTTATCTTTATATCTACGAATACTTTATTTAATATGTGTTTAAACCATACCATATTAGGAATAACACTTTTAATTAATGATATACGAGTTCTTTGGTTGGTAATTATAAATATTTTAGCTAATTGATCTGATAAAATGGGCTGGTTTGGTATAACAGACAAGGAAAATATTGAACTTAATGCTTGTAATATAAGATCTTTACGCATCTTTAGTCATTGAATAAGATAAGTCATCTTGAAAAATAAATTTATTTTGTGTAAATGTTGATGTGTCAATTTTGGTTGCCAAGCTTGGTTGAGTAATTGGATGAGAAATATTAGGTGTATTAGAAACTGTATATGGTAAAGCAAGCTAAAGAACTTTTTTTCAAATGATTTTGATGAAAATATGTTGTTATTTAAATCAATTGAGGAAATGTTTTT
Organism: Funneliformis geosporum; assembly: GCA_946474995.1. NCBI lineage: Eukaryota > Fungi > Glomeromycota > Glomeromycetes > Glomerales > Glomeraceae > Funneliformis > Funneliformis geosporum. The sequence goes on from CAMKVN010000562.1 coordinate 18,543, forward strand.
CATCAAATCATCTGAAGATTCATCTTCTGAGGAAATAGGCTCAATGAATCGCAATTTTGGTTTTAATGGTAATGGTGCTTTATGCTTATATGCAGTAGCTGCAAAGGAAGATTTGGCTTTGTTGTGGTGGTTTGACAAACTTTGAATTTAAGACCCTTGTATTTGAAAATTTCTTGTATATTTTGAACTTGTTTTTCAAAATGATTTTGTTATTTTGTTACGTTCTGTATGAGGATAATACTATTGCTGATATTCAGTAAAGGCTTGTTGATCATATAGTTGCCTGACGAAACCTATTTTGGATTTGTCGAAACGTCTAAACCTCTAGTTTCGACAGGTTTTTAATAAGTCCATAATATAGTTTCGACTGTTTGATATAGATTGTCAGGTTTCGACGGGTTTTGACAAGTTTCGACAGGTTAGTTTATATAATTTTATTATTGTTTTGACACTTTCGACATTCGACGGTCTGTCTAAACCCAGGAGTTTTGTCAGGCAACTATAGTTGATCAATTGTAGTAGTTCTCGTTGATTTATTGTAGCTTGCGATTGCCAAATTTAGTTCAGCATTTTCTTTAATAAAATATTCATTTAAACGATTAAATTATTACATATATAAATTTATTAAAATTAAAAAAAATATGTACCTTTACCCCTTAATTTTCACGTTCTCATTGCTTTTGGTAAATTAGGGATCTAATACTATTTGCTTGTAATTGGTTTACCTAACCAGTTAAAGTTTACTTTATAAAACTAAGAAATCAATTTAAATTATTACTGTGAATTATGGCGATCGACTTATTATGGGGCTTTCAAAAATAATGACAATCTTGTTAATATGGGTGCCAATCATATTGTGTGGTGATCAACAACAATTATGGAGCAGTTAAAATAAATTAACGATAATTTGAAAAAATAGTATACAAATTTTATAAGCTATATTTATGCCACAACATATATTACCTAACGGGGATCACCCTCAAAATAATTTTTTTCAGGAGACTCAGAAGTCAACTATCTATCATTATTAACCTTTTTTTCGAATTCGAGAAAAAAGAGTCGCATATGCCTACATGCATTTTGACTTTATTCTTTTACAGTTTATAGAAATAAACGTTGCCTTTGTTGATCGGAAATATACATTTTAAATTATTTCCGAAAAAAAATCTTTTTTAAGTATGGTATCGTAGTGCCAGTGTCAATTTGGTTTGTTGTACCGACATGCGTTAATGTCCGAAATTAGCATTTGGGATATCCCAACGTTTCGGACATGCATTTGTGCATTTATCCCAATGCTCACTTCGGATAATGACCACCACTTCGCCCAAAAAATCACTTCGACCAAATTAATTATTAATATGGATTCTCAATATAAATATTTTATGGGTGTGTAACCATAAAAACCATTTTTAATGACAAACTTTGGGCATCTAATTAGTAAATCAACATTTGGACATATAATGTTAATTTCCCATGTGTCTGTAGTCATTCAAAATGGTTCGAGGAGTTTATTTGTCCGAAATTACAATTCGTGAATGTCTGAAGTAGTAATTTGATATTATCCGAAGTGTTCATTTAGAATAAATTCGCATTTGGGCAAGCATATGTCTGAAACGATCTTCACATTTGGGATATCCCAAATGCGCATTCCGATTTGGATATCTGAAATAATCATTTCGCATTGGGTTCATTATGATCAACCATGTCACATGACTATAATTACAATTTTTTTATATATATGTCAATTTTATTCTGGAGTCGTATGTAAAATATTAATTTACTTATAAAAAGTAATATTTATTAATTACGATGTTTGTACGTAAATTACAAAATTTAGGATTATTGATAATTTTATTATCTGTTATCAATACTTCCTCCCATCCATATCCTATACAAGAAGAATCGTTTCGTACATATCCCGTACATAGAGTAGCGTTTAATCCACGAGGATTTCGAACTATAAAAGAAATATGCATTCATTGGTACGATTATACTCAAAATGAGAAATGGACTGATTGCAACATAGAAACTCGAAGCCCAACATCATATACATCTCCGGATTGGTCAGTAGGATACAAACTCTCTATTCATTCAGATTCTGGCACGTTTCATGAAGATTCAATTCTTTGGTGGGATGACTATGTAGGAGGAATATATTGTAACGATATACATTTTCATATACGTGGTATTAATACTGTACTTAATTTTAAATGGGAGATAGTTGCCGATAAATGTTTCTGGGAATAATAAATAAATGATTATTTTTGGAGGAATTCTACAGAAGTAGTTGTATTTGCTCTAGTAATATTTCTATAGTCGAGAAGGCATTTTATTATTAAGTAAAAAAACACATAATTTTTCATTTATTAAATTAACTAAATAAAGATTTTTTTATCGCCAAATAGATCAGTTGCACATTTTCTTTTTTTATTTTAATTTAAAAAAATCAAACTATTGAACTCGGAAACTTAATTCTTATTTTTGGCATACGCCTCGCCTAGCTTCTGGAATATGGTTCTGTAGTATTTCCACATAAAAATAACCAGTCATTATAGTTTGAAACCAAAATAAAAATGTAGTTCCTTTTGCACAAAATCCTTCCTACGCAAAGATTTTTGTTCGATACATCTTTATACCAACGTTGAATTGTGTTTCTGAATTGAAAAGCTGTTTTATCTGTAAATAAATTCATGGACATTCAACCTGCTTTTCCTTGTAAACATTGGCGTGGTTTTTGGTAGACTTTTATTATACCCAGCACTTGTCAGATGCATTTAGTTGAGCAATGGAGCTGTACTGTCACAGTTTTCGACAATTTATTTTATTTATTTCAAGGAAAAAATATTTATTAAAATTCGAAAAAAATATTAAGGAATCTATGAAGTAAAAAAATACGAAAAAAGGAATGCTTGCACAATTGAATATAAAAAATAATAATATGATCAAATTAAAGGAAAGATAAAACCTTACCTATCGCTATAACTCGAAAAAGAAATAATAAATTAAAAGGAAAAAATAAAGAATTTGATGAGCCATACCTGAAAGTAAAATTTAAAAATTTAAATAAAAAAATAAAAATAGTTCCTCGCTGCGGCACGTAGCGATAGAACCCGAAAGTGTAAAAAAAAATTAAATAAAAAATTAAACGAAACTAAAAAATAAACAAATGATTTGTAACTACCGAAATGCCCGAACCGAAACGTAGTAAAACAAAAGGATTTCTCCCCATCCGGTCCGGTACTTTCAGTTTGTCACATGAACAGATTTGGTAAATTGATAGTTTATAAATACGATTATTAAATAAACAAGACCATTTTACATTTCAACTATGCAGACAGGCAATGCTTTCAATACATATTCTATTTTCCGAATGGTTTGAGATCCCAAAAAATTCAGGATCATGATCCCGAACGTCTCATATCCTGAAAGATGATCCTGATAGTTCGTAAGATGATCACGAAATATATAGTAACAGGAGTTCTAATATCACTGAAAAATTTTTGTGGTCCCTGTACATAATATCTACCGTGTGATTCCACCAGAACAGAAATTTATTTACCTTCATAAAAAATTGTTTTGAATTCTTGATCATCGTTTTCTTGTCATAAATCTTTGTTTTCTTGAACTTAAAACCTTGGATTTCTTAATAAACTTTGATCATCTAACGTATTGTAAAAAATGGACGAGTTTGTGAAATTGTACATCAACAATGTTCGCGGATATTTGATGGTAAAGGAAAGGTATTGTGAAAAAAGAAAATCAGAAGGATACTAAGGCCGTGCAGTAACGAACTTATGTAATAACTTGCACCGCTAATCTGCACATTGTGCCTCACCACGCCGCATATACATATTGTACATTATTCTTATAAGCAATATTATTTTTTGTGAGAATTATTTTTTCCATTTAAAAAAAGAATTTCTGAATTGTTTATTAATTTAAAACTCTAGGTTTATGCATATCACGTTAGTGTTTTGAATTACTCACGTTAAATGAAGCGTCATTTCAACAACTGTGATTGATTTACTTTGCCTCATAACAATGAAAAAGAATCGTTATTTTCAAGTCGTTCAAAGTAGTTTATATTTATGTGATGTTTAAAAAGCAATGACAAAGTAATTTTTATTGAAGCAGTGCATACGATATAAATGAAAATTTTCAAAACATATATACGATTCCATTTACGAACATTTACGAACTTGCAGGAAGGAATGGTTTTGTATTTTGAATATTCAATAGTTTCGTTTTTTTCTGACATTTTGTTCCGAACTAATTATTTTATATTTTTTTTATATTCCAAATATGAAAGATTTTTCGGGATATATAGTTCTTGTTCAAATTTTATCTTTCAAATTTATTGTCATAAACATAAAATAATAAATTTATAGAGAAAATTACGAAACAAAAATTAGAAACATATTAATTAATTATAATTCATAATAATACATATTTAATCTTGTAATTCGAAATAAATGTTACTATATAAAAAAAAAATGATATTTACGATACTTTGAGACCTATAAAGGTTTTGTATAAATCTAACGCAAATAAATGTCTCCAAATATAAAATGAAATTTGTATAAACAAATTATAAAATACGCTTTCAAAATTATTAAAATACTATATAACTACCATAATTTAAATATAAAATCCTTCCTTTCTATACAACACATTAATTTATACATCGTTAGGAAGAAACCTAAATTCAAGAAAGACTTAAAAGACTTAACAATTATAAAAAAAAACCTAAATTATCATTAAGATTAAAAGTCTTTACATATGTAGTTATTTGTTGTTATACATCGGAAATCGTTGAGCGCTAATCTCTAGCTTCGATTAGGAAAAATATCAAGTCGGAATAACAAGTTCATTTAAAATAAATCAAAAATAGTAAATGACCTTGTGATTTACCATCACTTAGATATATCAAAATAATGAATATAAATTTGTTATAGCAAATACTTTTGTTATTTATTTATTATTTTTTTTAAAAAAAAAAAATTTTTGAACCAAATTTTATTAGCTCATCAATAACATTAGATTTTGTTTTTCGTATGTATCTTCAGGATAAAACTATACATGCTTCCATAACAAATAAAATAAAGCAGAGATTTTTATAGTATAAATATTATCACGGTTTTTAGTTCTTTAAAAGGAATAAATTTGTTAAATTCGAACTTTCAATCAGCAATTCGATAAATAATTTATTTAGCTTCAAAAACTTTTTCTACAGTTTACATAATTTAATAAAATAAGTAAGCTAATGTAATTTCTTGAACATTTACATAAATACTTTTAATGTCTCGCGCATTTATGTATCAATTTATTGAATAATTTGTGCATTTATATAAATCTAAATGGTGAATTTTTTTTGATCTACAAACTTTTAAGATCGTGCGTTGACAATAGGTGGTTTATTATTTTTTTTGTAATTCAGAGATGCGTCAAAAAATCTCTTCCATTGATCAAAATTCGGCTTTAGCAAAATGTGGTTCTGGATAGCACTAGAAACAACAAGCCTACATACATACCATTTAATTAATTAATATTGAAAATTATTCTTATTACTCAGATTGAGCAAGTAATGATGATATTTTTATTGACACTTTCTAGACATTTATATACGTATCTGTATATTTCTATACGTTCCTCTTGTTTATGTTGAATAAATTGTATATAAAAAAATTACATTAAAATTAATATTTATTAATGACACCACACACAATTTCCGCCAACAACAATAATTATACAGCCCTATTTACATTACCATTTATGAGATTTTTCTATCTATTTAAATGTAATGTATTGTATCGACGAATTTGACTAAAAATACCGATTTCACAATTAAAATACATAAAAAAAATTTTTACGTTAAACGTTAACTCTTTGTTTTTGTTAAATAAATGGTCAATTTAATTTCATTATAAAAATAATAGTCAAGTCAAAAAGTTTATACCATTTCCATCTAAAAAAAGTTCATTAAATAAAGTTTGGAATAGATATAAAGTAGCTGAAAACTTTAATAAATTGATATATTTAAACTTTTCGAAATATTTTAAAGGCATATGATTCCAAAATTCTTTTCTTAAATCAAAGAATAAATTGGTCCCTTAAGTCTGTATATAAAGGTCGACTTGAAAGTGTTGTTGTAGGAAATATATGTATAGACATTTATCTAATTTGAAAAAAAATATTCAATTTAGTAATTTAATAATACTTTAAGCTGAAGAAATAATTCATCTGAAATTGAACAATAAATGGTGTCTTGGTTCAGCTCTTATACTAGATGAATTCAAGATGAAATAAAGAGGATAGTGATTTCTTAAGTACCTGTGGAAAGTTAAGGCTTCAACTAATGTAAAATTAATAGAAAGAAGAAAAGAAAAGCATTTATAACCTGTTTATTTGATTGTAAAATATTAACAATAATATAGATTCATTAAGAAATCACTACAAAAATAAGCTTGTAAGTATTAACTAAATTCTATTTTATCAGTCTTATATAATATAACATTTTGCTTGTATTTATAAATCACAATATTAATATATTTTTAGCAATCTTTATCATTATTAGCAATATTATTAATATACACCTCTTTTATTAATATCTTTCCAAATACATATTTGTTTTTAGCATTGTTATAGATCTAATTTAAATTATACTTTTTATTTTGCCATGCATTATCCATTTTTATTATTTAACTAACTTATTAAAGAGAATTTAAAATAGTTTCTATCAAATTAAACTATTTATATATATAGTATATTATATTAATGATTATGTGATAAAGATATAAATCAGAAATAAAGATTTATAAAATGTAGATAAACTGTAATTATATTTTGAATAAAATTTTTATATGTAATAAACATTACACATAAAAATAATACACCTCATATGAATCTAGTATATCAAATTATTTTTCACATCTATTTTAATTTCATATTGATTGGATATTATCATTATTGTAAAAAATATATTTTTTTATTCCATATGATATGAAAGATAACTAGGTTATTCACAGGATATATATATAATTACATATGCGTAAACGCATATGATTATTATATAACTCATACATAAATCCAGTTATCAGTAACTTCATATGAAATAATAGGCTTATCTTATTATGTATGATATATACACCGGTAGAATAATATTCTTTTCTATCACGCTACTTTATGCCTTTATTGTTATCTTTCAAAATTAATTTTTATCACATTGTCTTATAGAAGAAGCAATTTATATTACAATACAATAAAACTAAAAGCAAATAGATATTGTGCCAGAATTCCAATCAGAATGAAGAACAAGAAACTAAGTATGTTTCCTATATTTACAATAAAGAAATACTTTAATTACAAGAATTTTAACTAACACAAAATTTATTTTTAATATATATATAAATTATTTTTACATTATAATTATAATTTTTTTAATTAATAAAAAACTATAAAATTTAACGTTTCAATACTAAGTTCCAAGTTAATAATCAGAATTTAAAGTTACATATTCATAATATTGTTAAATATGTTAAATAAACTTATATTTAAATAAGCAAGTTTTTTAAAATAAATTTTCTTTTTATAATTACATCAATATATTAAATATAAACCAGTAGAGTAAGTGATAAGAAATTCCACTTGTGTATATATAATACCAATAGGATAAGATATTTTATTTCATAAATATATAAATTTATAAAAAATTAAATACTTTAGAAGATTCAAATCTATATTTAACTAATTCAAATTCTGATCATTGAAGCAATACTTTAATTTACGTAGTTTTAGATTAGTTTTTCCATTAAACTATAAACCTTCTTCTCATATTGATCTTCGTTTACATTTTATAAACTAAAGATCTGTTATAATAGTATTTATTTATTAATTATATATTTTAGATTTTTATAAAATAAATAATAATCATCTATATTTTTAAATTTGCAAAATTATTTTGTATAAAAGAATTAAACGAAAGTTAATTAATACTAATGGATCCTGCACTTCAAATCTTTTCAAAAAATATATATTTAATAATAGTTCATATATGAAAGGCAATCAGTAGAAAGAGGAAATTCAAATTTTGTTATTTTTTATTATTAAATGAAATTTATGCATATTACTAAGATCAGCCAAGTGATTTAATAATATAAATTTTGGGATTTTCTCACCTCTTATGTATTTAATGTTTATAATAATAATGAATAATATAATATATATAATTAATAGCTTACCATTGAAGCCGTGATCTGTAACTGCAGCGATCATCTAATTTAGTTGACAAATATGACAGATTGGTCATATTTGATTTATGATCTATATTTATTATATTTATAATATTTGTTAACTTTATTAACTTTATTAAATTTGTTATATTTGATAGATTTA
>CAMKVN010000563.1:0-26927 GCA_946474995.1 Funneliformis geosporum
TTAACTTTAATTATATCATAGTAAAATTATGTTTGTATTTTTCTTTTTCAGTAATCATTTATTATACCAAATAATTCGTTATAGTAATAACGAATTGTCTTATAATGAAGGGTTGATCAGCCTGAATGTCAACTTCGTTATATTGAGGTGTAATTGTAGTTTAATTTTAATCAATATTCATTTAGTTTTAAATTACTTTTAATTACTTTATTTTCAGAAATTATTTTTGTTTATTTATTTGAAAATAAATCTACTTTTCAATATAATTCAGTTAAGATTATCTAAAATTTAGATAAGCATCTAAATGGTAAAGGTAAAACTTAAATTTAGTTAAATTATACTAAAACCTTATTTAAAATTTTGCAAAATTCAAAAAAGCTAAAAACCATATCAAAGCTTATAAAAATAGCGAAATTATAGCAAATACTTAGTAAAAATTTAGCAAAATTTAAGATTTAGACATTTAGCTAAATCATAAATGAATTTAAATAAACAACTTTATGTCTAGTATAATAAAGTATTATTGTTAATTTTAAGAAAATGCTGAAAAAAGATTTAAACAATTACTTAAATATGAATATTGAAGTTTTTAGCAAAAATTTAAAACAAAATTATAAGTTTTATTTTATTTGTTAATTATGAAAGAACATATAAAGTTAATTTAGTTAGTATATAAGTATTTCTTTAAAGTAGGGTTTCCGTTTGAAAATAGAATATTTGAATATTTGTTTGTTAAATAAAAAAAATCAAATATTTGAAATTGATTGACTGATTTCAAATATTTGAAATTAATTTAGATATTTGAAATAATTTTTGATATTTGAAATTAATTTTGATATTTGAAATGATTTTCGATATTTGAAATTAATTTCGATATTTGAAATGATTTTCGATATTTGAAATAATTTCAATATTCGTTTGAATATTTTTTAAAAAATTTTCAAATATTTGAAATTCAATTTGAATTTCAAACGGAAACCCTACTTTTAAGTATTTATATTCTAATTAATTATTATAAAAAAATTAACATGAATTTTAATTAGAATACTATATGAATTAAATGAAAATGAATAAAAATTTTAATGTAATATTAAATTGAAATTCACATGTTTAAAATTATAAAAATATAAGATTATAATATTATATATAATATTTCAATAATTACATAATAATAATATATTGATTATCAATAAAAAATTATAGATTTTTTATTAATAAAATATTTTAAATTTAATTTTTAATATATTTTAATTTTTTTTATTATTAGTATTAATATTTCTACTAGCAACTTTTTTAGAAATATTATTAATTAAATAATATAATTATCAGTTTTCAAAAATATTATATTATATATTACTTATTTTCTATTAGTTTTTTTAACTATAATAGTATTCTTAAAAAACAAACAAACCTAATAATAAAAATATATTAGTAATAAAATATAAAATAAATTTTAAAAAAAATAATGTTATTAATATCCAATGGATCTTTTTTTTTATATTTAAAATAGAAAAAAATTGTAAAAAGAAGCTTTTTACTTTTAATTATTACAAGAATTAAGATATATATTTGTAAAAATATGTATATATGAGAATTTGAATAAAGCCATTAATGTGACTTTGAGTTAACATTAATTTTAAATTGATTTATTTCTTGATTTGAAAGATATATATGATATATATTATGTAAAATTATATATAAATGATACTATAATTTTTCTATATTTTCTTTAAATACATAAAAGTATTTGAAATTTTTCTAACATCTTTTTTTTATTTGAAAGTTCAATTCCATTATTTTCCAAATGATTTGATTCAATTTCTGGTTTTATTTGTTTTTGAAATTTTTTTTTTACTAAATCAGTATCTATTTAAAACATCTGATATATGCAAAAGTAGATGCAACTCATCTGGTATATAATTTTCTTGACTAATTGCTAGGAATTAAAAATGCTCGTCAAAACTCCCTTTAATATAGTTTCGGTTAATTTCAGGTTTTGGGGTTTCGTTGTACCCCTCACTATGTTTGAATACAATTTCGGCTGTTTATTAATAGCTTTTTTTGGGTTTCGTACCTCATCTTTACTAGAAATAAAGGTAATTTTTTTTATCTAACAATAATTAATATTTTATATTATATATATATATATATAAATTAATTTAATGTAATAACATTAATATATGGGAGATGGTCAGTAGAAAAGGGGGAAATCCAAAATTTTGTTAATTTTTATTGTTAAGCTAAATTTGTGCACATGATTGAGATCAGCCAAGTGGTCTAATAATATAAATTTTGACCAAAATTTAGATTTCTCCCTTTTTTACTGATCACCTTCCATATTAACTTACATTTTGTATTATTTGCATTACTTCAAACTTTTATCCTTATCCCATCATAATGATGCTTTACAATCACAATAGAAACAAAAATATTTTGAATTGGATACATTCAAACCAATAATAATATGATAATTTTTAAAAATAAGATATATAAACTATTATATAATTAATATTTGAATTTATAGAGTTAATAAAATATTCTTTTACTTTATTATACATTATATTATTGAAAGGTTTTTTACTTATTTGTAATAATCTAGTTATAGGAACATTAAAAACACAATACTTGGCCTCAGATTTTTAACTGATTTAAAATTAAGAAATAAAGGAATAAAGTTAATTGTGAGATTTAACTGACAAATAATTATTTGACAGATTAGTAAAAACAATATCGGTTTTTTTTTATATCCCAACGATGCGAATTGTCTAACTCTTTGGAATAGATAGCGCATATTTTTATGTATCTTCTTCCAAGATGCTTAAATATGAAGGCCAAAAATTCCCATTGATGTAAAAACGATTTTTGTCAAAGCTCATTTTTTTTCTTAATTGTAATGCAAATAGGCTGATTGGTTGATTATTCAAACCGATAAATATATATAAATGAATGAATTTTTAAATATCAATTATCATTTCTTTTTTTTCGTTTTTAATTTAGCAATTTTTTGCTATGGAAAGGCAGTCTTTTGAAGAAGTCAAGTATGTTAAAACAGGTTTTTATCTTAGTTTTAAGAGTAAGTTAATTGAACTTGTTTGAAAATTGTTTAGAGCAAAGTGGGATGTCGTTTTTAAAGATCCGTTACTTTCTCTGACATCCTTGCGAGAAAAAGGTGTTAAAGGAAATATTTGTTCGCAAGGGTTAAGATCTGTTTTCTGGAAGGTATTAATGTATTCATTTTTGTTCTATAGAGTTTTTTTGAAATTATCTTTTTTTACGCGAAAACAGTATATAACTATTTGATATCTCAAATAATTAGTTATACTTGGCATACTTGCCAAGTTTAGATACTGCAACGTGGCCGCTTACTCTTCATAAGGAACGACAACATTACGCGAACCTTCGACAAAAATATATTATTAATCCCGCTTCCGAAAGTGAAAATGATGGTGCAAACGATTTAAGTGTAAATAATCCGTTATCATTAGACCAAGCCGTACGTATTTTTAATTATGACGATTCGTTATTGAATTTTAAATATATCATTAATTTAATTATTATTATATCATTAGAATCCTTGGCAAGAATATTTTAAAGATACAGAATTAAGAAAAATTATTCGGCAAGATGTTGAAAGAACGTTAGTATATTTGGATAGATTACGTGATTTATTTATAGTTAATCAAGAAATTGAATTCTTTAATTTCATTAGGTTTCCAGATAATCCATATTTTCGCACTTCTTTAAGTCAAAGTCGATTGCTAGATATTCTCTTCATTTATTGTAAAATGAATCAAGATGTTTCTTATCGTCAAGGAATGCACGAACTTTTGGCCCCCATTTTATGGATTGTTGATAAAGAGAGTATTCCGAGCTCCAATGAATATGCAGTGGAAAATGGTGAAGATACGATAATTAAGCAAACTTTAAATGCAGATTACGTTGAACATGATACCTTTGCTTTATTTTCTGCATTAATGAAAGCGGCAAAAGTATATTATGAATATAATGATGAAGTCTTCAATAGAAGACCTATAAAGGTATGTTAAATTCTCAGAAAAGGTAGCGGAATTATGTCATTCAAATTAACTTGGATCTATAGCGTGCCCAAGGAACTGATCTTGAATATGCCAGGATAATTAAAGATGCTCAAGCTGAGGTTTGTTTATTTTGTAAAATTAAATTTATTTGGAACATTTTTTTTTTCTCTTTCACTTTGTCTAAACTATATTCGAAATGATTTAAATTATTTAAGGCTGCAAAATTAACTCCTGTGGTTATGAAATGTAGTAAAATTTATGATGAATATCTTAGAACAATTGATTCCGAGTTATATAAACATTTAAAAGATTTAGATATTGAGCCACAACTTTATGGAATGTAGGTTTTTTGCTTATTTATTTTTGGAAAATATAATCAATCTCGTCACTGCGACATTCGGCGAATAGTTTTGTTTTTTCCTTATATTTTATAATATCATCATACCTATTAATTATATATGATACTCTACTCGCGAATTGCAACATATATATAGATATTTATATGTTTAGAAAATTGTAAGATTCAAAATGTTGTGACTCTTATGAGTATGATAGTAGATAAATGTCTTTGTCATATGTTGGAAATAACTGTATCATAATTACTTTCGTGTGCCTTATTAGATAAAATTATATTTTATGAATTTCAGTGAAAATATTTCTCCGAATAGGTGGAAACTAATTATCATTCTATTATACTATAGACGATGGATAAGACTGCTGTTCGGTCGCGAATTCCCTTTGAACCAAGTGTTAATATTATGGGATGGAATGTTTGCGGAGGATCCAACTTTGAGAATAGTTGATTTTGTATGCATCGCAATGATGTTACTTATTCGTGATGAATGTGAGTATTATCTTATTTTTTTTTTTAATGTAATATTAATTAATTAATTAAATTATTGTAAATTTATACTTGTATTATATACGATCAGTGCTTGTGTCTGACTATGCTGGATGTTTAAGTATGCTAATGCGCTATCCTCCAACAACGGACGTAGAGGTGTTAGTTCCTCAAGCAATATTTCTTCGTGATCATTTGACACCTGAGGGCGGTGCTTCGATCATTCAAGATAACGCACTTAGAATCGGTAAAATACTTTCCGTACAAACTCATCCACTGAAGGAAACGCATAAAATTGAAGGTTTAGTACAAGAAGGATTTGTTCATGTAACGAAAAATGTATTAGAGAGTCGTGGTGCGGTGGCAATTAATAAAGCAATTCTATCTGCGGTTGGAGAAGTAAAGGTTAGTGATAGGGTATGTTCTTTCCTCGATATTGTTCAATTAATTTGAAGATTTAATTTAATTTAATATATATATATATTTAGAAAAATGTCAATTTTCAGAATGTACTACGTAAACAAGATGGTCAAATTCGTTCAGAATATGACAAACGAAACTATCCAAGTTCTGTTGAATATTCACAGAGATATGCACAATCAAATCATTCATATAATCATGTTGATCCATTACGCTCGGAGATTCCAAAAACATCAGAAGAAATCACAAAATTAAAAGATCAGAATCGACAGATTGCATTGGTGGTTCAAAAAAGTATAGAAATTCTTGAACAAGAAATTTTGGGTAGGGCTAAATTGAGGGAAATCACAAGTGCGGCGGATGCGGAAAAAATTGAAAAAAGTTCTGATGGCTCCGAATCTCGATCATCATTTGAGTATATTTCGGGTAATAATAATGAAGACTCGACGACTCTTTCTCCGAATGAAATTTCGGTTCTTCACGTATTACATGGACTCAAGCATATAAGAGATGTATTGAATGGTTTTGTAAAAGAATTTAATCCACATATTATGGAAATTTCGTCTCACAATGGAGATGATCATGATCATTGGGAAGTAGTAGACGATGGCGTTAGTGTGGTTAGTGTGGCTGGAACAGAGGATGAAACTGCATCCGTTACTAAAGAGATTCAAACAAATCAAGACAAAATTACAACACTCGCAAGTTCTTCCACTACTAGTGTTAATGCCCCAAAGGCACCAATTTCAGAAACAATTTCAACGAAACACGTTCAAACTATTTCAACCCCACCTTTACAACCGTCACCGCCGCCATCCACGAAAGTTTCTCCTTCACAAGTTGATTCTCCTCCACAAGTTTCTCCTTCACAAAAGGTGGCATCTCAGCAACGTTCCAACATAAATAAACTTGCAATTACTTCGTTATCACGAAGTCCTTCAAATGAGAAATTTAGAGTTACATCATCTGTTGCAGCAGCACCTAAATCTTCAAGACCTATTTCCATTTCAATCCAGAAATCCAAACTTAGGTTAGAAGATATATTAAATGATATGGAAAAGAGTGGAACAGGATCACCGAAATCCTCTATTGCATCGAATTCTAAATATAGTTGGATGATTGAAGGCTATACAGACGATGATGATAATTCTTTGTTTAATCCAAAGAGGGCAAGTATTGGTAGTATTAATAGTTTATCCGGGTTATCATCAGATTTTTCAAAAGACACAGACGATGATGTATTCAAATCAATTTCTACACCTAATCAAAGGAGGACAAGGAATTCATCGATTGTATCTTCACTTTATTCCGAAAGGATTGATCCGTTAGGAGCATCTCCTTTTGCACAAAAAAACATGAGTCGAGAAAGAAGTGAAAGTATTGGATCAGCTTCATCAAGCAATGAAAAAAGATCGAGTAGTCATATCTTTACAACCAATACACCTGTAGTGCCAGTTGATGACCCTTTGGGGGTTTTGTAATTACAATTATGTATATTAGTACATTATCATTATCATTATTATTTTTTCAAAAAAAAAAGAAAAAAAAGGGTATTAGATAGAACCTAAACAGCCCGAGGAGCAACCAAAGAACGATGTGTCGAAAGAACAACCAAAGAGTGACGAACCAAAGCAGCCTAATGGGCCAAAACAACAAGATAACGATGAGCCAAAAGAATATCCAAGATTTATTTTATTATTTTTGTTTGATCATTCTCTTTTTGTACTTGTATAAATTTGCATTATTTTCTTATAAACTTCGAGAAATAAAAATAAAGAATAATTTTTATTTGAACTTTTAATAGGATTGTAAATATAGGATTATAAACTAATTTTCCGTAAAAAAAAAATTTTGAAATATATTATATTTTTTTTTACCGAAAACTAATAGACATTAAAAATAATTCACGAATAAAGATGAAAAAAAAAAAAGAAAAACGAGTATTGGAACCATATTATACGTCTAAGTGGGTATCATGAAATAGTACAGCAACTATTTGTCTTTTAATGAAAAAAAATAAAAATAAAATATATTAAAAATTGATTTTGTTATTTAAAATTCCAAATAACAATACTAACCTTTCTAGCTTGTTTATAAAATGCTTTAGATTGAAAAGAAATTTCTTGTGACCTATCTATCAAATCGTCCAACTTTTCCCCACGTTGTAAAAGAGACTCAATTGTTCGATTCTGATAATAAACAAAATAATTACAAAAAATAGTCTCGTTTTCAAAAGTTCAATTACGAGATCACCATTGATTTTACCATGACTTGTTTAGTTTCATCCAATTGTTCTTGCACTTTTACAATCTGATCTGCTTGCTTAGGATCTTGATATTTAACTATATAGGTTTTCAATTCTGGGTAAGAGATTGTACCAAGTTTAGAAAAATCATTATGAGGAAATTTTATGAGGAATTCGTCAAGAATTTTGTTCAATACAGAGAATGATACACGTTGTGGATATTCTTCATCTGTAATCATAACTCCTGTAAGAGGAATGTCGGAACGAGAGTAAACATAACCTACATAGGCTATAAAGATAATTGATCCATTAATATCCGAAATATATAAGGTTTTAAAAAGTAATTAGAAATAAAGATTTCATTACGTTGTTCTTCAACGCGTTGTCTTTGACCGGGTTTCGTTCCCGCTGCAATTGCTTTGGAAATTACCATAATAATATCCTGAACAGTGCTACGCTGAAAGAAACCAAAACTTGAGAGGTCGTACTCTGCTGTTAACCGAATAACTTCATTATAAGAATCTTTGGAGTAAATTGCAATTGAATAAACTTTCATATTAAACGACAGTTGCGAGACAATCCTATTGATGGCGCATGTTGATCAAGGCAAAAGCTGGTTTATTTTAAGCATTCTGCCAATCCTTTCAGAGATTTAGATTATTCCGCGGAAATCACGTGAATTTCGGAATTCATTTTATGCCACACATTTAAAGTTTTTAACGTACAAAAGTGGGGTTATTTAGTTTGTTGTGCGAGTCGAATAAAAAACTCTCATTTTTTTTTTTGGCGGTCGAATTTCCTTGCTGGGCATCAAATTCCACGCAGAGTATCTTTTGCTTCCTGTTAAAGCCATACCTACCTACTATTTAACTACAAAAACCATGAATAGTCTGAATAGTCAAATGTCAAATAGCAAACCTCGCGGCATCAATATTCGCATAGCTAATGCAATAAATGGGATCGAAAAAAGTATCTCCCCGTCTTCACCTGGTTTTATCTCGAAAAAAATGAGTCGCGCTGGTTTAAAAGCTGAAGGGAAATGGAACAATAATAATCTTAGTCCTGGAAGACTTTACACACCTGATGAGGAAATAAGGGAACCACCTGCTATTGATATAGTGGAATTTGCAGGCGATGATTTTAGACCTGAAACATGTACGTTTATGATCAAGGATTTTTTTTTTTAAAAGAAACCAGATTTATTGAATCTTTATATGTATTTTTTTAAAATAAACATCGTGGTCAGATATCCAAAAGGCATTATCTACTGCCACAGAAGAAGGGGTGAGGGCTTTTTTGGAC
Source organism: Funneliformis geosporum (assembly GCA_946474995.1). Classification (NCBI taxonomy): domain Eukaryota; kingdom Fungi; phylum Glomeromycota; class Glomeromycetes; order Glomerales; family Glomeraceae; genus Funneliformis; species Funneliformis geosporum. Next base: position 8,846 of record CAMKVN010000563.1, read on the forward strand.
GCATTACAAGAATCAAAAGATTTAGCGGCTAGCGATTTGCAAAGAAATGTGTATAAGAACTATAATGAATTCATGACAATATCCCAAGAGATATCAAATATCCTTTCTTTATATTTGCACCAGATCATAGAATTAGTTCAAAGGCTTTAATATGTTTATTCTTAACCTAGATGGATCATATTTTACAGTTAGAAAGTGATATGCTTGTATTGCGTGGACTCTTGAATGAGTTGCGCAACGTGAGTGATAATTTAAGAGATGATAGTACAGAATCCGGTAATATTGGGCCCGGTATGTTTATTATTTTTATTGATAACAATCTTTATTATATTATGTTGATAGTAATTTACATTATAAAATTACTAATTACTATTCAATATATAGTGACTTCAGTAACTTCAGAGCCAATTGTACCAAGAAGGCGCAACCCGACTTTAAATAATGCTACTGATATGCAATCAATTTGGAAAGCACAAATTCAACAACTTTGGGCGGGTGTGGAAGGTGCTCAGGTTAATCTCTCTTTAAATTAAACTTTTTTTATTTTTAAAAAAAAAAGCTGAAAGGGTTCTTATTTTTTTTCCCAGAACTTTGTGTCGTTGGAACCTGGAAGACACATACTTCGCGAGTGTTCTACTTTTGTTGAAATTAGTTTTAGTACTAATAAGCCAAAACAGTCTGTGCATATTTTTCTACTAAATGATTGTTTATTGGTTGCTAGTAAAAAGAAGCGTCAAGCTTCCAAAGATACTTCAAAGGCAAAATTAATTGCTGATCGATGTTTTTCTTTGGAGGATATAACTTTGATGGACGTGAAAGATACTGAAGGTTTTGTACAAAGTTTGATTTTTTACGCATAATAATGCATCCGTTTGAAAGTCAATTTAAAAAATTTCTTCCGTTCGATTAGAACAAGTGAATTTCATTAAAATTTTGAAACATCCCACGGATCAATTTATTTTCCAAGCTGGAAATGCTGAAGAGAAAAAAAATTTATTAAGCATGACCAAACGTGCAACTGACGAAATGATATCAGCAAAAGCCGCCAAACATGCTGGTATGCTTGAAAGTGTTTCTTGTATATATTATATTATATTAATCCAAGTTCTAACTTGTGAAATAATTTGTTAGATTCTGTGATGGCCGCAGTAAGCGCGTTAAAACTTATCAATACGAATGTGAAAAAAATTGTTAATAATAAAATTCTAATCACATTATGATAGAAATCACAACAGCAACAACATACTCCACTCATAAGAACTCTTTCAAGAAAGAATAAAGGTCCACCACCATCATTAAGAGCCGTAAGGCAATCTGTTCCAAAGTTACCAGTAAAAACTCCTAAAGAACTCACAATGGATAATATTCGCGAAATTGAAGATTTGGCTGATGAGTTGGATGTTCATATTGCAACGCGAGAATTTGAGGAAGCTGTCGAGAATATTGAAAAAGGTATTTGTTATTTTTCACAAGGAACGTTCAACCAAACTAGTAGAACAATCGTTAATCAAAATTTAATTAATATTATGAATTATAGCAAAGGATTCTCTCACTAACGTATCTACTTCAAATTCTACAAAGCTGGATGCGATTCGTACGAAAATGGAAGATCGCGTTGTTCGATTGTCCCTTGCTATTAGTCGTGATCTCACAAATCCTGACGTGAAAAAATCGCATGTACAGAAATGTGTGCGATGGTTATTTCGTCTTGGATACGGAGAACAGGTAGATATCATAACAAACTTATAATTTATCATTTCGATTAAGTTATAATAACTTCAAAGTTTGATCTAGGCACGAGAATTGTTCCTTATTGCGAGAACCGAAAATATTCGGATAAGAACAAAGTAAGCTCGGCTTTTTTTTCCTTTTTTTTCGCGAGAAATTTGAATCTGCAGTATTCAAGTGTAATTATTCGATTTTCTAGACAATTAAAATTTGAGGGTGATATACCACAATATATTAATGAATTATCACTAGTATACTTTACATTAATCAAAAACACGTGTGACTGGTATAATGCTTCTTTTAGAGACATGAGGATGGCTTCGGGTAACTATTATCCCTAGATTAATCGGTTAATTCTAATGTATAAAAAGTTAACCTTGGTTTTAATAGGTCTTGTCAAGTGGGTGCAAGAGGAGATGGAACATTATGCAAATATGTTTAGACGACAAGTATATAGTTTGCATAATCGCGATGACAGAATTGTACAAGAATGTTTGAGATACGCAAGAGATCATTGTTTAATGGTAAAGCATCATATTTCCTTCCTTCGAATATGAATTATTTTTGAAACTTACGTATTATATATATATATATATATATATATTTTAGCTACGCGAGGTTGGGTTGGATCTTAAATTTTTATTAGATAATTTATTGCAACCTAGCAAAAATGGAAATACAAATTATCTATTGGAAAATAATGAAATGGCTGCTTTAGTCGAAGAGGAAGATAATTTGTTAAACTCATATGGCGTATAAAAAAAATATTTTATTTATAAAAAAAAAAAAAAAAAAAAAAAAAAGGAATTATTACTGAAGGAAGGCTTGAGCTCAATTGTATTATATGTGCGCTCAATTTCTGAACTCACTTTGGAACGCAAATTTCATTACCTATCTCCAATTCATTGGGGAACAAAAAATTGTATTATAAGTCAATCAAATAGATAATAATTAATTTGTAATGCCGTTTTTCAAAAAAAAAAAAAAAAAAAAAGAAAAAATAATAATAATTCATTGTAATTTATTTCTTAAATTTTGGTAATATACATATACGATCCCAAATTATAATATGGTCAAGACCATATTAATTATAATCTATCTATCACAGCTTGTAATTCATCCTCACTATAAATTCTAAATCCATGTTCTGATGTGATAGATGCCAACTCAATATTGGTTTTGTTCAGTTTTTCTTCCATTACCTGTTTCAATACTTTTAATGACAAAGTTTCAGCATCCACTAGAGTGAGAGACTGAAAAATAAATATGTTATTTATTAATATTATTTTAAGGAACTTATGAAGACATTTTAATTATTCAAATTTTTACTTTGTGATATTCTTCTTGTAGCTCAGTCTGTGCACCTTCAGATCCAGACCCGATGGCTTTCGCGTCATATTGCATGAAAGTTCCAGATGGATCTGCGTGAAATCTTTTACATGTTTCGAATAGAATTAATGAACAATGCATCAAAGAATATGAAGAAATTTTTCTTAATTTGTACTTACAACTGAGGTCCCTTCTCATCGACACCGCCAATCAACAAGGCTACTCCAAAAGGTCGACTCTTTATTCAACAAATATACATTTTAATTTGTAACATATGAATAAATTAAAATAAATTTTTTTTTTTAAAAAAAAAAACAAACCATAATTGATTCTTCACCATGAGCGCTCTCTCCGAACCTTAGAGCCAAATCGCATACAGCTTGTGTAACGGATTCGACTTTAATTTTTTCGTTATAAGTAAAATTATGATTCTTTTTACAATTTTGCAAAACAATAATGTTAATTGAAAGTCAATTGAAGTTTTTATTGAAAAATCATCCTTTAGATACAAACTTGCGCTGCGACTCTGGCGTGATCGATCATTGTTCGGGAATCGGCAGTCAACCCACTCATAGCACACCCTAAATGCGAATCAATCTCAATAATTTTTTCAATGCTACTTGCTACCAATAATGGAGAAGTGATGCGTTTTTCGACGGCTAGGATGATACCCTGAGAAGTTTGAATGCCCACCGCGGTGGAACCCAACTATTTAAAAAATAAATATTGTTTCAATTAAAAAAGAATAAAGAAATAAAATAAAAAATAGATAAAAACAAACAAATTATCAGACGTGATTGAAAGTACCTTTATAGCCTCAATGGCATATTCAACCTGAAATAAACGTCCTTCAGGTGAGAAAGTGTTTACACCGCGATCGTACTCTGACCTTGTCAAAAACATGATAAGATAATGTTGTGAGCAAATAAAAAAAAGTCGTGAACTGGTTTTGATATTTTCGGCGTGTGTAACCACGATTTTTTTTGGATAAAAGAAAATCCACACGCTTACGTACGACAATAACGCAAGTTAGTTTTTATTTTCTGATAAATAAATAAAATTGTATATCAATGATAAAAGTGATACCACTCGGTGCAGGTCAAGATGTCGGGCGTAGTTGTATTCTTATATCTATGGGTGATGATAGTACGGGAACTAAAAATATAATGTTTGATTGTGGAATGCATATGGGTTATAATGATGATAGAAGATTTCCGGATTTTTCGTATATTTCCAAAACAAATCGATTCACTGAGCAATTGGATTGTATCATAGTAAGTCATTTTCACTTGGATCATTGTGGTAAGTTATCCCAAATCTTCAATTAATCTATCTTTTTCATACTTGATTCATTTTTAGTCCTTAATGATCGTTTCTCTTTAAGGTGCCTTGCCATATTTCACTGAAATGTGTGGCTACGAAGGACCTATTTATATGACACATCCCACCAAAGCCATTTGTCCCATTTTACTTGAGGATTATCGAAAAATTACCGTCGAAAGAAAGGGGGAAACGAATTTCTTCACGTCTCAAATGATTAAAAATTGTATGAAGAAGGTCACAGCGGTAAACCTTCATCAGACGATTAAAGTTAATGGTGATGATGATTTAGAAATCAAAGCATTTTATGCTGGTCACGTCTTGGGCGCGGCCATGTTTTATGTACGCGTGGGTTCACAATCGGTAGTTTACACGGGAGATTACAACATGACTCCTGACCGACACTTGGGCGCGGCGTGGATAGATAAAGTACGTCCGAACCTGTTAATAACCGAGTCAACTTATGCCACCACTATACGTGATTCTAAAAGAACACGTGAAGGTGACTTCTTAAAGAAAGTTCATGATTGCGTCTCACAAGGAGGGAAGGTTCTCATACCAGTTTTTGCTCTTGGACGTGCTCAAGAGCTTTGTATCTTAATTGAAACGTATTGGGAAAGGAATAATCTTAATGTACCCGTTTACTTCTCCGCCGGTATGACCGAGAAGGCCAATGATTATTATAAACTTTTTATTAATTGGACGAATGAAAAAATTAAAAATACTTTTGTACAACGAAATATGTTCGATTTTAAGCATATTAAACCCTGGGATAGACAATATATGGATTTACCGGGTCCCGCGGTTTTATTCGCTACCCCTGGTATGTTACACATCGGCACATCCTTGGAAGTCTTTAAGAAGTGGGCACCACATCCGGAGAATATGGTCATCATGCCCGGATATTGTGTGGCAGGTACCGTCGGAGCAAAGGTCCTCAACGGGGATAAGGAGATTTATATAGATGCTTACAATAAGATCCCTGTAAATATACAAGTGAAAAATTTGTCTTTCAGCGCGCATGCTGATGCCAAGGGAATTTTACAACTTATAAAGCAGTGCGACCCAAGAAATGTAATGTTGGTTCACGGGGAGAAGGCAAAGATGGAATTTCTACAAGAGAAGATTAAACGTGAATGTAAGATTCCATGTTTTTCACCGGCTAACGGAGAAACCATAATTATCAATACACCTCTCTCCATACCGGTTGATATTTCGGTTGATTTGCTCAAACGTCACCAAGCCGCACAAAAGCTTCCTTTCACCACATCGGATGAGGGAATTGACATTACGCGGATCAAGCCCGTGAATGAGATTCCTATACAAGGTGTTTTGTCAATGGAACCGGATCGAATACCGAGGTTAATGAATGCCGATGAAGCGATGCGCGATGCAAACCTACCATTACGAGAGTTAACGTTTGACTTTATTAAGACTTTTAATCCCAACAAGATACAAAAAAATCTTGACGCGTCACCTCACGCTGACATCCGCGTTCGAGCTTTGGAAATCGTATATGAAGCGGTAACGAAAGCTCTTAGAGGAAAAATGTCAAGTACGGAAGTAACCAAGAAACCATCACAGATAAAGATAAGAAGCATGCTAATAAGTGTATCGGACGATAATACCAACTCTCTTAATATTTCGTGGAATCATCGAGATGAGAATCTGGCCAATTACTTGATGTCGATAATTGATAAGACCCTTCCCGATGAGTGATTATTATTTATCATCTTGAATGTATGATATTATCTTGTCACACTTTATTTTAGGTTTCGATATACTTGAGGTTTAATAATAATAATAATAATGACACGCCACTGATAAGGTTTTATCAGGTTTTCTCATTATATTACCGCGGGAAAATGTTCAATTAATTATTTGTAATCATCTAGATTTCAACCTCGTTTACTATATGATTTCTTGGTGATGATTTGAAGGGTGATCTACATAACTCTGGCCAAAACTTGACACACACATAAACGCTCATTGATAAAACTGAAAATGGACATATTATAAATTTGTATCCCACGAAAAAAAATTATGAATGCATTATGATGACATTCGAGTGTTTTTTTCAACGGATTATTCCATTCGAAGATAATTTCATTTTGTTGTTTTTGACTGATTATTTTAGTGTAATGATGATCTATATTTATAATAAAAAAAAAATTTGGAACATCATTATTTAAAATTATCAGTTTATTTATGATAAGTGAATTAAGTTATCTTTTTTCATTTCAATAAGATAAGAAAGATCATAAGACAAGTTTGAAAGACATGAAAGTCCCATCATCACATAATGAGAAGAAAGGGCTGATTATCTTTTTAATCTTTTATCAAAAAAATTCACAGTCGGACAAAAAATAAAATTGTTTTCTATTGAAAAAGCACATGCAATTTTTTAATTCAAGATGTAAAAATAAAAAAAAAACCCTCATTTCAAATCCACGCCACTCTCCCACACTTTCAAAATTAGACATTGAATAATAAAAAGGCAATCACAAAGTGTCACGCAATAACATTGAAATCAGATATGAAATTAAAAAATAATCCGTTATATATATATTATTTATTTATTTATTTACTTGACAATTTATTAAATCAGATATCAACCATCGCAAGCACATCCTATGACATTCCAATGTAAGTAAATATGATACTTCTATTAAAACAGAGATTCGCGGGTTTCACGAAGAATGTTTATTCATGCAGAGAAGATATTCAAATTTTCATGTTGATAGACGTTCGTTCTACTAAAAACATACAAAAAAAAAGTGGGTTTTTTCAAAAAAAGTTTTTTTTTTGTTTCAAGGGCGTAGGTTTTTTTTCTTTTCAAATTCAAGTTTTCGTTTACAGAAGGGTTCATAAATAATTGTTGTATTGTGCAAATCTGACTCGGGGATGTGTTGTACTTGCATATCTGGTATTTTATCTTTTTATCTGTTTGTAGCATACAGCTGATAACGTTTCCTTATCAGTGTTCTGTTGATTTTTTTTTTTTTTTTTTTGAAAAACTTTTTTTTTCCTGCTTTTTTTAACCGATTATTTGAATAAACAAAGTATTTACTGGTTAAGAATGGTTGACAATCGATCTAATAAGGAAATACGAAAGATTGAAAAAAAAAAAAGATCCTTTACTGATAAAAAAAAAATAAAATAAAATATAATAATCATATTCTCCACATTATTCTCCACAATATAAATTAATAAAAAAACAACTAAACTAAAATTACTATTTAACCACACCCCGTGCAATTGATTTTCTTTTTTTTTCACACGCGATTTTGACTTCACAAAAAAAAAAAAAAATTTCATTACTTACATATTTACACGCATAATAAAATTTCCAAATTCTTTTAAAGCCCTTTTTAAAATTTTTTTTTTTTTTTGTAAAAGGAAAAAAAAAAAAAAAAAACACCTAAATAACAAATAACCTATAAAATAAAAAGAGCTAATAATAATAATAATAATCAAATAAATAAAATTAAAGAGAACCCTTTTTTTTTTGAAAAATACATTTTTACCGTTTAAAAAAAAACGATGGATAACGCTACATTGGGTTCCTCAAAGTCTCAAAATCCGAAATATCTTTTTTCTCCGCAACCTCAGATTTATGGTGAACAGGCTTTGGACCATAGATACCAATACATTGGAGGCAATAATCTGGAAACACTTTTGAATGCCATTGAGGTCGCCCCGGCTGATTTGACTCATTCAAAATGTTCCTATCAAAATCGTTTCACGGAAAGGAGTTGCGAAAAACAATCGATGACGAACCGCGGTTCACATGAAAAACAAACAAAGCATTGTTTTCAACATGATGAAAATCAACGTAATCTTCATATGCAAGAGCAACCATCACCGTTTCATTCAAATCGTTTACTTCCACCTCCTGTTACCAATTCCATTTCTTCACCACGTAAATCCGATTTAAGTGGCGCATTGACACCCGCAGCGATGTCAATCTCCTCATTGATTGATTTGGAACAGCCAATTCAAGGCTCCACACCTTTAACCCCTCCAGACACCACATTAAATATCTTCCCGGGTCTATCGACGAGTCCGACAAAAATTTCACCTGCTACCTCACCGATTCCTCTCGCTTCCATGCTTCCATCCGCTCCAATGTCTGTACCTTCACCAACGGATTCGATTCCATTCCCCCGTTTGCAACCTTCACCACCTAGCAACATTTTCTTGAACACATTTCCGCTTCCAGGCGTAAATCAAGCAATTGGAGAAGTTGATCGAACGCGACATTCACCCCCACCCTTAATCTCAAATCCAAATAAAAGGAAGTGGGATTCAACCGATAGCTCCATAATGAGTAGTCCTTATTTGGAAGAGTCACTTTCCAAAATTCGACGTCCAATGGAAGATTATATGAATGAAGTTGTTCCAATACAACCAAGGCTTCAGTATCATCAAATCGACGGATCTTCATCAAGTCCATATCAAATGACCACCGTCACCTGTCAACACGCGACAGTTGCACAAAAATCATACGGGAGCGAGAAGAGATTTTTATGTCCACCACCGGTTGTTATGATTGAAAGGCCGCATAATGATTGTAGAAACTTGTATGGGAAACCTGAAGTTACCATGTCAGTCGTATGCGAGAACGGCGATCGTTCCTTAGAACAAAAGACGTTGCTCGATGAGAATCTGAAGGGGACATTTAAATATTTACACGTTAGTGGAACCGCAAAGGCCAAATATTTTGAGCTTAAATTAAAAATTTTTACAAAAAATTCAACCATTCCATACGCCGTATTCAAGTCGGCGCCTGTAACCATCATATCCAAACCATCAAAGAAAACGGCAAAAGCAAGGAACGTTTCTTCTTGTATTCTATCAGGTTGTCACGTTTCCCTTTTTAATCGTATAAATTCACAAACGGTGCGAACGAAATATATGGGGATTGAAGGAGGACAATTATGTGCAAAGAATTCTTCATGGTCCTCATTTATCATCACGGTTATGAACAGTAATGACAACAATAATAACAATAATCACAACGGGTTGAATTCCTTCCCGTCCACAAATGTACAAAAAGGTTCAACGTCTTCTTCATCACAGTCCTCCAATAACAATTGTTCGAATTCTATCCCGGTCACATACGGTTCGGAAGTTATTCTTAGCGACCCCACAACGGGGTACACCTCCGACCGATTAATTATACGAAAAGTTGAAAAGGGTCGCATAACTCAAGGAGCGTGCGGACCTGTTAGTCAAATGCAAAAGATCGCTTTACAATGCGTTCGATCGAGTAGGTGTGAGTCACACTATCTTAGTGCGGCAGGACCGATAACGATGGATAGTCCCCATTCACAAGATCAATGTACGGTAAGCGGTGCATCGCCTTACCTTGGATATCAATCTTCTCGTGTTGTACATATGCAAAATGTGGAATTTACTAAGGAACCATTCAGAATGGTTAGTATGCAAAACGTTTCGTGCGCCGCAAAAAATGATCATATGGCCGCCCCAACAATAGTTGAAGAAGTTGATGATTACTTGTGTTGGACAATCGTTGGAATCTGTAAGTATTTTTTATATACACATTTTTAATCGTTGTAATCTTTGATCACATAAAGAATTAGCGCTGATTATAGATTTTTTTTTTGATTCAGGTAAATTTCAATACACATTATGCGAACCGTTGCCAACTACGTCAACTCCAAGTACACCTATTTCACAATAAGATATTTTTATGAGATTATTTTCATTATGTAATTTTCTTCTTTTTTTTGTATATAGTCTTAAAATATATATATATACACCTATTTCTATACGTGTAATTATAAACGCTTTTACGCGTATTTTGTATGAATTTGTTTAAAAATTATGTCGAAACACCAATTTTGTACAGATAAACTAAGATTTTTTTTTTTTTTTTTTGGTGGATCAACAACTCGCAAAAAAAAAAAAATAATAATTAAAAACCTAGTAAAATTTGTTTATAAAGAAAAAAAAAATCTCAAAAATGAGGGAAAAAAAAAGATTCAAAAGGTTAAATAATAATAATAAAAAAAACGCGTATTAAGTTTGATCCAATAATTTCAATAATCAGTGTGCATCGTAGACAAAATGTCAAAAATGTCAAATGTCAAAAATAAATACGTATATAGTAAAAAATGTCCTTAAAAAAAAAGTTTGAGACATTTAGTGATTTTATCAAATAAATCTTATATTACGATGTACCTTGTTCATCAAAATTTATGCACAAATTTTAATCGATTGTAATTATGTAATACTCTATATAAATAAATCCGTCACACTATATCACGTTCTTCCTTTGGTCATCACACGAAACCACGATGTCCAAGAAAGGTTTATCTTTGTTGTTGTACAAGAAAATAGATAGAAAATGTCAGTTCTAATTATTCCGATAAATCATTTGTGTTACGGTCGACCTTTTTTTTTTATACAATAATTAGTTTTCGTTCATTTTTTGAATTCTTCTCGACACAATTGAAAATTGAAAAGCCCTTTTGCATTTACCAAATTAATCTTCATTGACATTTTCAAACAACAAAAGCGAATTTTTTTTTAAGAAAAAAAAAGTTAATGACGATAAAAACAATCTAAAATCACATGTTTAATCCAAGTTTGGCGGACTTTGGTGAACAATGAAAAGCGACAGTTATAGGTAAACCTCCAAGAAAGGATCTACAAAATGTTGTAGGGCTGAAGTTGAAATCTTTGAAAAAAAAAAAAAATTTTTTTGTTCTTTTTTTTTTCTTTGCATATTTTTTTTTCGTGGGAAAAAATAAATCTGAACTTAATCCATGAAGTACAATATCAAATATTTATTTTCACATTATCTAATTATGGATTAGTGCTCTGTATGTAAATACGTTTTGTTATGTACACAAATTTTAAAAAATTAAAAATTCGTGTGGGATGGAAAAAATATATATATATTATATTATTTTTTTTTTTATACAGTTTTTTTTTTAGAAATATATGTAAGATCATCATCCCCCACACTTATAAAGTACCCAAAACTGCATTAGCGCCAACTTTATACTTAATCAACCTTTATCTATTCTATGAACACAATATACAATCTGGATCCTCAAAAATTGATAAGATCAAAAAAATGACAATATCAAAGGAATGGAACGGAACATTGACGTTTGTATGTTACATTATATTCGGTTTGTATGTCTTTTTTGAAATGTACAACATGGTATGGTAATGGATAAGAATATCGATTTGACTGATAGGCAACAAATTGCCTTTTTTTTATATTTTTAATATATGATCAGATTTTCTTTGGGGATTTTGTTCGAGTACGTCTAACGAATTTTGGAAAAGAGATGTTTATGTAAAATTAAGTAAGGCGTACACTGAACAATTCCCAAAAAAAAGTAATCTTTTTTTTGATTAACAAAAATCAACCCGTGAGAAAATTACGTGATAAATCAAAACGTGCGAAAAAATAAAACGTGAAATTTAAAAAAATAAAATGAAAAGTGCCACACGCTTGTCAATTAATGCCAATATTCAAATGCCTTTTAATGACAGAACAATACTCGGACTAGAAAATGCTTGTCTTTTCGTTATCCACATCATACCAATAACCTGTTTCCCGGGTTCATCATCTTGTTTGAAATAGACCCTTATTCCTTCTTGTTAATAACAAGCTTACCTACACTTTAGTCGAAAAAAACATGTGGAATTGCGGAAGGCAAAGTTTACACAATTTCATTCAAAACGAGATTATTTGTGATCGTCTTTGTGGCTGTATTTTTTCCCACAGTTGAGGATATAAAAGGTACGGGAATAAGCGGTTTTATGACGCACTTATGTTGTAAATCCGATAAAATTTAAATTAATTGATTTTTGATGTTAGACTAAAACCTTGGAATATGCCGAAATTAACTAGATATATTCGGATTATTATTACATTTGGGAACGATTAGCTTTTTACATTATCTGTCTTCATTGTTTACATCCGCAGTGGTTTTGACTTATCTAAAAAAAAAAAAATTTGAAATTTCCCGGAATTTCAATTCCATTGAAACCGAAAATGATCCGATTTTAAAATTAAGGTTATCGAATCAAATTGAAATTTCGCAAATATCACCCGATTTTGCTGCGCCTTCTTAAAAAAAATTAGAAATGTTGATAATAAATTGAATTTAATAAAATAATCCTAAAACCGTTCCTAAATAATTAGGTCTTTTTTATTAGCAGATGTCGCAATTGACGCAAATTATTTAATTCTTATTGCGGAAGAAATTTGACATTTTAAAAATGTCGTTAGTATAGAAAAGAATGTCGAATATCATTCAATTCGAACCTCAGTAAAAAGATCTGGAGGAGAATTGGTCAGATGCTAGTGAAATTTGAAGACGAACATTATAATTATTTGTTCCTTGTTCATTGAAAGCACTACCGCGAAATTAGTCTCAAAAGGTACTTACTATACTTATAAAAAGGTCATTCTAAGCGATTGGTATCAACGGTCGCGTCACTCATAAAGACTATGTCTTGTCAGTTTTATTTAATTAGCTTTATTATATGCTTTGTAATTTGTTCGGTAAATATTATCTTTATCCCCCTATTTTATCAAAGAAGTTTTGTTGTCCGAGTTTTTAGATTTTTAAATAACCTTCTACCTCAAATAATTCAAGAGTAAGCTCTTGAAGAATCCACGATTGTCAAAAAAGTGAATTGCTACGCAGATATTCAAAGGTCACCGTATGCTAATGGAGTTTTAATATTCGATTTCTGGCGCTAAATGAGTTCTCAAATCTTTTTATTATTGGTTCCAAATTTAATAAGAAACTTTTCATTCGCCAGCAATTATGGTAAAGAGTCAAGACAGGAAGCAACAAAAGAATGGAATAAATAAAATAAGAGTAAAGCAAAAGATTGATGATGAAACCTAACCATGCTATTATAGAAAACAAATCCAACCATATTAGATAAAAAGAAGGAAAATAATTTGAGAAAATACAAAGAATATATGAGGAAAATTGTAATTATAACGATGAATAGAAAAACAAGGTAAACCTCTTCATAATAGCTACCAAATGGGAAAGTTGATGTGCAATACCCAACAGAAATTGACATATATCAAAGCAGTCTACACGTTAGAACAGCTCTTGGGCAGATGGGGGTTATCCACATCAATGTCACCAAACTGTTACCCTAAATCTGACAACAAAGCACATGAATGCTTTCAACTTAAACTTATTAAGACCCTCTCAATCTACATGTAAACCCAAATCTCATTTTTACAATAAAAACTGTTGAAAAATAAGTGAAAGGACACGAACCAGACTGACAACTCAAAAAAGAGTTTAATGCCAATTTAAAAGCCTCCTATACCGCTAAAGGTGAAATGTAAAAGATACTTCCCTTACGAAATAACTAAACACCAAAGAAACATTCGTCATTTGTTAAAATAAAGCGTCGTTTAACATAACTAATATTATTATTCATTAAACAGCCGCCAAAAAAAAATTGGAAATACTCAATGCTGACTCAATTATCACGTGATTTGTGTCAATTTCTATTTAAAAGATTATTTTAACAAATTATATTATAATGTAAAACTTCTTATTTACTATACATGAAATTACATTTTTATTTTAATATATAAGGGATCAAAAATACAATAAGCATAAAAGCATAAAATAAAGACTATATAATATATATACAGTTTAATTTTTTAAATATATTTTCTTTTATAAATTTGAAATATAAATTTAAAAGAATAAATATAAAAAATTATTTATATGATTTTATATGCTGTTAACAAAAGGAATAGTGAATTTAGATTTAATTAATAAAATTTATATGAAAAAACTTGATTGATATCATTTTATAAAGTAAAATAGATATTTTCTGCAAAATTTTTTAACCTTAGAAAATCTCATATATTAAAGGTATCATAAAAAGCTTATTTTTTGAACCAGATAATATACATCTTATTTCTATTTATAATTTCTTCATATTTAATAGCAATATTATAATTAATAAATTAAAATATATAGAGTAGTATAATGTAATACATCAAATTCTAAATAAAGGATACAAAAAAGAAGAAATTTTATGTTAACATGAGTTTTTTATTTTATTATTATTATTAAAGTTAAGATTGCTTACTAAAACTAGAAGATTTATCTATTAGCAAAATTTTAAAATACTGAAACCTAATAAAATTATATTAAATATTTATTAAAATTTCACTATCATTAATTGAAAAGGTTTAGACAAGCAATCTTAATTAAAGCTATTGATATTTTTTTGAAATTGCTATAACTTTAATTTATATATCAATAATAAAGATAGATTTGCAATTACTAGGTTGCAACTTTTTGAATTACAACCTAGGTTATAACAAATTGCAAAATCTTAAATATAAGAATTATAATAAAAATAGTTGTAGCTTTTTAGATTGCAATCAATCTAAATTATAACTAGATACAGATTTTATAATCAGTTATAATACTACCTTTAATTAATTAAGAATTATCTTATTTATAATAATTTGTATTACTATTTTAATAATATAACTAAAGCTTTGCATAAGCTGGCTCAACCATCAGCTCAAGCCAAGTTAATTTATTTTGGCTCGTAAGTCAGCTTGATTCGAGTATAAAATGTAGTAAGTTAAGCTAACTCACGAGCTATACAAGCTGGCTCGTAAGCTTATATTATTAATAAAAATCTGAAAAAAAATTTTGAAATGATTGAATAGTTCTGAAAAATGATTTTCTTCAAGAGAATCTTCTTCAAAATAACTTCCTTAATAAAAACATCTTTGAATAATTCTCTTGAAGAGAAAATCTTTCTGGAATGTTTTTTATAAATAAAATCACTTTCAGAATATTTTCCTTTAAGAAATATATTTCTGAAGTAATTCTTTTTAAGAGTTTCATTTTCAGAGTGATTTCTACTAAGAAATTTGATTCTGTAGTGTTTTTTTAAGAATTTCACTTCTAGAGTGATTTCTATTAAGAAATTTGCTTTTGTAATGAATTCTTTAAAAGTTTTACTTCTAGAACAAATTCTATTAAGAAATTTATTTCTATAGCGAATTCTTTTAGAAATTTCACTTCTATAGTGAATTCTTTTAAGAATTTTACTTTTGGAGTATTATTTTTGAAGTAAAATACTTTTACTATAACAAATCTTTAAAAGAACATACTTCTAAAGCATTTTTTTTAAAGTAAAATGCTTTTATTATAGTGTATATTTGAAAGAAAATGCTTCTGAAATGTTATTTTCAAAGTAAAAACTTCTAGAGTATTACCTTTAATATAAAATGCCTCTAGATAAGAAAATCACTTTCCAGAGCAATTTCTTCAAAAAAATCACTTTTGTAATGTATCTTTAAAGGATATACTTTTAGATCATTATCTTTAAAGAAAAATATTTTTAAAATATTTACTAAATGAGAATTGACATATAGATAGAGTAGAATACAAAATTTATATTGATTTAAGTTATATAATGAATTAAATTTAATTTATTTGCAAAAATATAATTAAAAAATTTAAACAATCTTAAAATAAATATAAAGCATAAACTAAAATAAATACATAATAATTCTTTATATAAAAAAATAAATTATTCTAATGTATTATTTTTAAAAATAAATTTTATTCTCTCATTTTAACATAAACCTGATTTTAATCATCCTTTAAGACACATGCATTTATAAATTATTTCACTTTTTAAACTGCATTTTTTTTGTACTACCAAATCTGTTTCACCTGAAAAAATTCTTCTATAGGTGCACTTTTAACTAAAAAATAATAATTATAATAAATTTTTAATAGTAAATATAATTTATAAAATAATTATAATCATAATATTTATATTAACCTGAAACAGCCAAGTAATCTTTAGCTATTTTAGAAAGATTTGGATATTTTCTTTCATAAAGCTTTACATTATTTTAATAAGTTAAAAAAAGAATAAATTATTATAATAAATATTTTTTTATAATACTTATTTTCTACTATAATAAAATATCAGTTTTATTAGATACTAGATCTTTAAGATAAGATTTATGTTCATTTCTGTGATTTATTTTTCTTTTTTTAAAAACTTAAATAAGAATATATATCTGCAATATTTTTGTATTTTTTTTTTCAAATATCAGTAATAATCTTTTTTGTTTTATTAATATAATAAGATTCCCAATTATTGTTTTTATAATATTGTAATTTTAATCTTAAATCTATTACTATTAATTATAAAAAATTATAAATAAAAATTATTAATATTATTATATAAAAATAAAAATATTTAATTTTAACTAACCTGTAATAATAACATAAATAACATAAATATATCTATCTGTTAATAAATAATAATCTAAAATTTTATCTTTTGCTAATTTTGCTGAAATTTTTAATTTCAGTTCTATTATTATCATTATTAATTATTTTCAAGTTTATCTATTAAATAATTATAAACTAAAATACTATATGAAAGTATAAAATATAATTGACCAGTAATAAAATCTGATCCTTTTTTAAAATGCTAAATATAATTAATTATTAAATATATATAATACAGAAAAATGCCAGATTTTTTCAAGAATTATACCAAAAAAAAAAAGTAAAGAAATGCGAAAAAAGAAGATATGTAAATAAATTAAAAACCTGTAAAAATTAATATATTTTTTAATACAATTAAAAGAATATATATATTAAGTTTTTCATCAGATGATGCTATATTATGAAAAGCATTTTTTAATAAAAGAGCTTTTTCTTAACATCATATCTGTAGAATTTCAACGGATTTTAATATCTATAATTAATTCTAATTTTTGAAGATTTAAAGCAATACATTTTTGATAATATTTTTCACATTGTTAAAGTAAAACACAAATTTTTACTAGTAATTTTCTAAGCTTAATAATTAAAATAAAAATAAAAATTAAATTAATTAGAAAAATATTTTTTTATTAAATTATAGAATATAACTTACTTTATATATATTATTTTATAAATTTTCATCAGTTTCAATCTCTCCTTTTAAGGTATTTTATTATCTAATTCTAATGTATTAAGATTTTTAAGTACTTTTTATATAGCTATATTAATAATATAAGCAAGATATTTAATATGTTGATGATATGGATCAAATTTAATATTTGCTTATTTAAACTTAAAAAAATTTTTTTGTAACATTATATCTATATTTGCTGCATTATTACTAAAATCTAAAAATAAAAATTTAAATTTATTAAATATAATATAAAAAATAAAAATTTATATTTACTTTTGTTAAAATATCAAAATTTTGCAAAATTTGTTTGTTAAATTTTCTTCAGAATGTGAATCTGATAAATGATAAAGTCTAAAATAGTATTTTGTAATTGCTACAGTTAAACCGTTATATAATGATACAAATGTTTTGAGAAAAAAATATCAGTATATCAAGTTATCGGTATATTATGAAAATTTTATGTAATGATATTTATATATTATGTTGATTAATATCGGTATATAATAATAAGCCAATAAGATTTCAATAATAAATATCTTAAGAAAAAGGTTAATTTTAAAGCAATATTATTTAAAAAATCAATTATTAAAATTTTAAAAACATCTTTAATTAAGGGATACTTTCTTTTTTTTATCTTTAATAAATAACAAAAATGCCAATAACTAGACAAACGAAAAATAGAAACGCTAATAAAAACTCTCAAACTCTTTCGAATAAT
>CAMKVN010000564.1:0-26920 GCA_946474995.1 Funneliformis geosporum
TCAGGCTAGAATGGTTAAATCAAACATTGTAATTCTTGGTATCAGACAGGCTAATTCCTAGTCAAGTTCGATAACATTATCTAGAATTGAGTCAAAATACGCTAGAGGCTTGAATTTGATAATTTGATTCATATAGCTAAAATGGGTTCGCAGGAGGTCAGAAATCTTTTCTGAATACTATTTTGAAATCTGTCCTAGAAACCCCATATTTGCCCTACTATTTTTTTGGATAGACTTGGCTATGCGAATTTTTTTTGGTTAGACTTTTTGACTTTGCTATTTGATAATGAATCAGCTCTAGAATTAATTCTATGATAATATGAAACTTAGATATGTTTATTGAGCTTGCAGAAACTTATATAAAGCACACTTAAACACTTTAGTCTTTGGTGTTCTATACTCATTTCTAGGGCAAACAGAATAGCATATATTTTTCGTTATATAATTTGGAATTAAAATAGGCTAGTAGTTAACAAAGATAGTATATTTCTTTATCTTGAAAGCTAAGAAATATGAGTAAGAAGATAAGTTAACAGGATTTACACCTAGCAAGTTTTAAAGCATGAATTCATTATAGATTCTTGATATGTTTTTTGGTCTTGTAAAGTAATTTAGAATACAATATAGATTCCATAAAAATTTGTATACCGTTTTGCACTTAGACAGAGGTTTACTATTTATACAGCTATTATGAAATTTTGTTTTAGAACTCCAATTTGTTCTATATTATAATTTTTTTTACATTATTCTAAACTAATAAAATAATATTTATAATAAATAAAACAAATATTCATTTATCGATAATATTATACTTTTTTTTTAGAAAATGCTGTATGTATTTTTTAAATATTTGTTATATACTAAAGTTTTAGTAATTCAATATAATACAAAATTTTAATTAGGATCAATAAGCTTTATAACATATATATTGACTGATTTTATTAGCAAGTTAAGTTTAAAAATGTAATGAGAAGTGATAGTATATATAACAATAAATTATTTTTAGATATTATTTATTATATTATTATTATATTAATTGAAAAATAATATCTAAAAATATAAAAGATTAAATTTAATTATAGAATTATCATAATCTTATATTATTATTGGGTAAAACATAAGAAAAGCTAATTAAAAAGTCAATTATTTTATGTAATTATATATAATTTTATTTTAATAGCAAGGATTTAGATAAAGTTTACATAAGTCAGTTTAAGTTAGCTGATTTAAGCTGAACCTATTTATTTAGCTCAGTTTAGCTTGACTTGAGTGCAAGATATAATAAGCTAAATTAACTTGTAAATTACATATTGTTTATATTATTAATAAATACAAAAAAATATTTGGAAATGTTCTGATAAATATTTTCTTTAATATAATGGTTTTTAAAACATTTTTTTTCAAAAGAAATATTTCTAGAATGATTCTTTTAAAAAAAAAATATGTTTGAAATCTTTTCTTAAAGAGAAAATGCTTCTGGAAATATTTTTTTGAAGAAAAATGCTTCCAAAGCATTAAGTTTGAAAAAATGCTACTAGAATGTTAAACTTTAAAGAAAATTCTTCTAAAGTATTAACTTTAAAGTAAAATGCTACTAGATATTAACATTAAAGAAAAACGCTATTAAGGTTAAATTAGTTAAAAATATGATAAATAATAATAGTTGTTTTACAATAAAATAATAAAAAGAAAAAAAAATTATATATTTTTTATATTTAAACGTTCTGATTTTCTTTTATTTATATGGAATATTTTTATATATAATTTTATAGTTTAATGGCCAATAGGATAAGAAAAATAATTTTTTAAAAAAAATCCCCGTCTTACAATCTTCAAAAGATAGATAACAATCGAAAAAAATAAATCTTTTTTGAATTTCTCTATAATAATCAATACAATAAATTATAATATTAGTCTCGAAAAGGTTATGAAGGATTTTTTATGCGATTTTAATATATACATGTATATGTACGGTATATATTAGTTCATCTGCAACTAGAAGAACCTTATACAGTTGTATTTCGGCATTCGCTCATAGAATAAGGGTAACTATAATAGTATATATTATTTACTTGCCTTCATATATTGAGGAAATGATTTTACAGGTACGGTGATACTGATAATAGATAAAAACTATCTTTTTAACCGTGAAGTTTATGCCAAGGAGATAGATAATTAAAAAATTAATGTATGGTACAAATTGTCCGTCGATCCAACCCATTTCCCCCAACAAAAAACAATGGCATTAGATTAAATTATCAAACATCCGATTACCAAAGGTTATACAAGACAAGTTCAACAAGTCAGAATAGATAACAATCAATCTTAATACTCATTTGAATTTTTTTTTTTAATAAGGTTTTATATATTATAAACCTGATAAACTCTCGTTGATACAGAATAATGTTGTTAGTCTTATGACAAGTCCTCATCGAACAGATTTTACAAGCAATTCGTTCATACATCAATGTGCCAATAAATCTAGGTTCATTGTTGATTATGGAGATGTAATGACTGGAATAATGCAAAGTTCGAAAATCTAAAGCAATGCTCGCTTTTTCAGTCAATAATAATCATAGAACACGAAAGGTTAGCAATTAACGGTAGTCAAAAATTCGAGACTCAAGTTCAGGGTTTAACCAAAAATGTTTAAATAATTTAACCTCTGAAACAACAAGACATGCATCCACAATTAGAAGTAAAAGCATCCGACTCGTTCTCTATAATTCCGAGATTTCTTTAAAATACATGTATTTAAAAAAAAACTTTAATTAATATTAATAATACACATAGTCTTTTCCCCCCTAAAATAATTGACCGCTCATCGATTGCTACAGAACATGCATGATTATAGTGGTTTGCGATCGGCAAAATCTTTTAATAAATTCAAATTTGTTCAATGGTTCTGTTAATTGTGCTAGGGGTAACGATAGCGTTTTGTCATGAGGTCCCTTATTCTTATAACAATTTCTTGTTTAACCATTATGCGCAAAAGGATTGTTAGTTTATCCTATGCTGTATGTAAAGTTTAAAATTAGCAAAAGAATATCACGAGTAAATATTTGGTAGACAATATAGACAATAAAGACGGAAAATTCCTATTCCAGTTAATACCATAACCATTTAGTTATCTTGGTAAAATAGCAAAATTTTAATTACGTATTATAAAACGTACAGTAAATCCAATAAAAAAATTTTTTTTTCATAATGATTGCTTCTCAAAAGATGATAATTTAATTTAAATTATTTATTAAAAAAAAAATGTTCTGATGTATCTATTAATAAAATGGATAAAATACTAATCTTTTTCTAAATAAACAAAATTCTATTGGAGAATGAAAGAAATCAAAAAAATTTTTTTTTTTTTAAAAAAAAAAAAACAACTTACAAATGTCTTTTTTTTTATATCGCAATGCATTAAAGGCATAGAAACAATCTTAGAAAGTAACGACATTACTCATATTCGTATACATCCCATAACTTCGTAATGATTTTTTCTGCTTAAAAAACAGACGAGAATAATTAAAAAAAAAAAAAAATTAAAAATAAATAAATTTACATTATCGGTGTCGAACAAATAACGTGACGATTATCAACAATTATTACTAATATTACTATTATTGCTATTACTATTATTATTATTATTATTAATGGTTTTATTAAATTAATGTAAATAGGTGAATAAAAAAGGATTATTTACGTCATAAAATATACCAAAAATATGTGTGGTCTCAAAGTAAAGTGAAAAAAAAATAAAGATTGAATGAGATTTGAAAGAATATTACAAAGAAATATTTTATAGTCGAATGAATAGTTCTATTTAAAACCACAAGACAAAAAATGGTATATTCTAATTTAAAATAAATTATATATGAAATCACGAAAAATCAAAAGATTCCGGAGAGCTTCCTAACGAATCATTTAAAGAATCCGCATCGGATGAAAATCCGAATGGGATATCAAAATTTGGTGTCAAGGATGGGGTGGTTTCGATTGGAAGTGAAAGTGGTTCGTTATAAATGTCATATTGGAAATAATCGAAAGGAGAAGTTCCACAGTTATTAACAAGGTAAAGTTGCCTTGAATCCACGGGAGAGGGTATTGGAGAATACCTATGAGATGGAACCGTTCTAACGGTTGGTGTGTACGGAATCGTTGACGCGAAAGGTATGTACGGAGAATATTGTGGTATTGACTGAGGTACCGTCATCATGACGCAGCTATCCTCCATCTGATTATGAATTGGGAAATATTCTTGTTCGCTTGATGTTCGATTGAAACAAGGCCTTCGTCTTTCCCATCCTGATGAAGAAGACATAGATAACTGAACATGTATCCTTTCCACCTCTCTTGCGATGTCCTCATATTTGCGTTTAACGTGTTGTGGTTCTCGCTTCCAAGCTTTAGCGGCCATTCTGGATACTTCCCTCATGGAGAGTCTAAATCCTTGATTTTGTAATTCTTTGGCGTATTCATTTCGATAAATCAAAAATTTATTTGTGGCCCTAGATAGAAGGTCACCATTCCTATTCCTTCTAATAAGATCAGCTGGGTTTATATTAGGAGGAAATGGTACGTCAACTGGCAAATTTGGATTAGGAACGGGAGAACGAAGGGTTTGTGCTGGTGATGTGGCGATTTCCGACTCATCGATAAAAATCCATTCATGAGCAACCCCAGTTCCTCCAGTAGAATTATTAACAGTCATGATTATTGATAAAATAAAGTATGATAATAATGATTTATAGTAGTAAAAGAGAAGATATTGGGGTGAAAAAAATGCAGTGGCTTTTTTTTTTTTTATTTTCTTAAATTTTGAATGAGATTTTATTAATGACACCAGCTGAGGTGGAAATTAAAATAAAAAAACCTCACGACGTAACTTGACTATTATTATTTTTTTTTTTTTGTAATTTTGCCTATTCCAAAATTTTAATCGATGGAAAAAAAGTTCCAAGTTATATATATATCAAATTTGGTCTCATGATCCATCATGTGGGAAAAAAAAGCACACATATAACTTGATAATCAATTAAGCTTTAACGAGGTATAGTATCAAAGTCGAATTTGGATAAACCGAAAACCAAAAGATCCGACAAATTTGATCGGAAATTTACATTTAATTTCACCTAGTAATAATAAATAATTTTCAATCAACATGTGAGGCATATATAAGACGTCAGTTTAGAGATTTACTGATAAACTATTAAAAGCGAGTTTATTTCTGGGGAGGATATAAATAAATAAAGTTCCAAAATTGATTAATTAAAATCATGATAATTTTTTTTTTTTTTTTTGTTATTATCAAATCTTTTAAAGTTGGTCAATTGTGATCCATATCTGGCGTATCCCAAAACGTGCGTTTTTCTAAAATGGCAATTTTTAGTTAAGCTTAATTATCACTCCATTCCTTCAAACATAATATTTTTTATGAAAAAAAAAAAAGGAAAAAAAGAAGACTTTGTTGGATTTGGAAGAAAAAAATCATAATTCCATATTTCGAATTCCCAAAGAAGTCTATTACCTAATATAGTATAAATTAAAATTGATTATGTCCTTCAAAAGGTACCTTAAAGATATATACAAAAGATGCAAGTTCGTTTTGATCTTCGTTTGATTAAAATTTTGACAACTTGACGTGAATATCTTGAATGAACAGAGAAATTAATCAACGTTACGAAACATTCTTTATCATCCTAAAACATTTCGTTCTTCTTCATCGATCCGTGAATAGAAAGAAGCCAACTTTAGCCTTCTTAATAAATATACATTAATTATTCAAATAATGAATAGTCAATGCGTAGTCACATAAGTCACATAATATAAATCTTTGGCAAGTCAAATCATTAGGATTTTTACACACGTATTTTAAAACACATGAACAAATTTCTATTAAATTTATTCGATTTGCAATTCACGTTTCATCATCAAAAAGTCGGAGGTTGAGTTCTAATTTAAGGTCAAAAAAATCTTGCAAATCGTAATTTTATGTCTCACAGATTTACTATAAGTGAAAAATTCAAGCAAGCATGTGCATGATTTAGAATAAGAAATCCTAAGATCTGAACATCAAGAAAATGCTTTTGTCAATACATGCGATTTTTTCAATAAATTGTCATATATAGTTAAAATGTCACGTTGTATATGTGAACCGCTTCTTTGGAAACGGGTGATTTTAGCGAATCGGTTAAGTTTTTCTATTTTTTTTTTTTTTTTCATGGAAATGATCTCGGATATGACGTGAGTAAATAATCTAAGGTTTTAAAGATCATTTTTTAAGGTCTACATGAAACTGCAAGGGGCTTCTCGGCCAGAATATATCATGCAACCATACTAATTTTAAAGTACAAGTAATCCAAATACCGGAAATATATCATGCAACCCATAGTAATTTTAAAGTGCAAATAATTCAAATATTACGAAAATATTCTACCTCTAGATTTATTAGTAAAATTTTAGGACTTATTTCATTTCCACTTTTTTTTTTGATATATTATATTTTGGCAACTGAAATAAATTATTAAAAGCGTCAATTATTGGAATATTTGAAAATGATATTTAACCTCCAATTACCATTAGAAGTGATAAAGTTAATGTATTGATATGTATTGAAATGTATTGGCTAAAAACCAGCCCTCATTCTTCTAGTCTTCTAGGCATCATGTTCGATTTCGGAATTTCGGAAACCCCCATCTTTTGTAAAAATTGATTTCCATGTATGTTTACTAAATTTAACAAATGAGGATTCTTTACTTTTATCATTCCTTTTTTTTAAAGTAACAATTAAAATCTCGTTTGTTCTTTTTTCCATAAGATTGATCAAGTGGAAATTGTCATTGTAATGTATTATATCATCCCCTATGTCAATCAAAATTTTTAATATTAAATAATTAAGCCAATTCGGAATTATTTATTATACACGTGATCTTTTAATTTATATTTCAATAATTACAAAGTATTACAAAAGTATTACAAGTTTCCAAAAAAAAGAAATGAAAAATTCTATGATTATTTACAAAAAAAAAAATAAATAAATAAATAAAATCAATACGTTCTTAAATTACAAATCTTAAAAAATGATGGATGAAAGAATTAAGTTCGTTAAAAATTACAATGTTATATAATGCATATTGTGATGTTTTTTTTTTTTAAAAAAAAAAAGCTTAATTAATTGTGAAAGAAAATGATAAATGCTTAACTTATTAATTTAAAAATGAAGAGTTGAAAAAATGAAATTTTTTTGTTGATATAAAGAAAAAAATAAATAATCGAGAAATTATATAATCGTCCGCTATTGCCAATGATGTTTAAATTTGCCAATGTGTTTCGTATCGGTTTTTTTTTAAAAAAAAAGGGAGGGTCATCCCTGACAACAGAAATCCATGTCGTTGGTATGAGCTTCTCCTTTATTCTTGGTAAAAAATTTTCGAATTTTCTAAATTTTTTTTTTTTTTAAAAAAAAATTGGATCAATTTTTCGATAAATTAACAAAAAAAAAAAAAAATTTTTTTTAAACTCACTTTAAGTAAACTATTTCTCTTTTTAGAGATCTTTTTAATAATCCTTTTTCTTAAATTTGGCCTTTTTTCTCTTATGGAAACGGCCATGCGTTCGCTTGCACACCATATAATAATAAATTCTTCTTCAAGATCTAAATCAGTTAATTTGAAGTAAACTGATTGTCTAAAGTATGAGATCCTTTTAAACATTTTGTACGGTTTTAGGATTATTTTAAAGTGTTTGAAGGGTTACACCGTTAAAAGGTGCAACTTTACTTTTAAACCGGTATATATATATATATATTACCAATTGTTTTTGTTTTTTTAAGAAAATGTTGTAATGAACAAAAAAGAAATTAAAATAAAAGACTGAATTCTTGAGGAACGT
Source organism: Funneliformis geosporum (assembly GCA_946474995.1). Lineage (NCBI taxonomy): Eukaryota > Fungi > Glomeromycota > Glomeromycetes > Glomerales > Glomeraceae > Funneliformis > Funneliformis geosporum. The sequence goes on from CAMKVN010000564.1 coordinate 7,888, forward strand.
TATTTATACATTTCTTTTACCCCACATATTTCCTCTTTTATTCATGAGAATTAATGACACATTCCGATTGTAATTTTCCAAGTTCGGCGTAATCAAGAGGTGATTGATAAATTTAGGTATTATAATAAGAGATAATGTCTAAGATACTGAAATGGTCGGTAGAAAATTAGAAAATAATTTTTTGGTTGGAAGATTTTTTTCTATTTCCCAATAGTCGGTCGATCCCAGTTAAGGATTTAGGTTTCTTTGTTAAATTTGTTTCTTGCAACATTTTATGAAACATCTGAATGACGAAATATTTTCTTTTGTTAAACCATGTTTTTTTTTGAAATAACAATGGCATTTTTTGTAAGACACACAATAAGGTCATCGTTAATTTCTTCACGTGATTGCAAACATAATAATCCTTTTCCAGGTTGATTGTCACAAGTGCTGGTTACAAAGAAAATGACCCCTAAAATGCTACAAATTATTAATAGTAAAGGATCCAACTTGGGATCATGTGATCCTCGTTCGAAAAGGATAGTGGACGATAATTTTCGCACGGACATGAGCAAAAAGATGCATATGCCCTGAAAATTAATGACAAAAAAAAAAGAAAACTCTCGTGGCTAACGTGGATATTCAATGAAATTGTTAATAATAAAATTTGGAAAAAAAAATAATAATGACAAATAATTATTTTGGTTGTTAAGCACATGCATTGTTGTTTGAAACTTGATTTATCTGACATTGTTACTTGTTTTGTGTAAGAAAACCGAAAAATATTTTTAATTTTTTTTTTTTGGCACCTTTTCAGGATTAGTTAGGTCTTCTTTGTATATGTTTGTATATGGGCTCTCGTGTTACACGGAAATCAAACGCATGCAACTCCTACGTTATGCATTCTGGTGCCGTTTTAAGAAAGTAAACAATCAAAAACGTTTCTTTGTCTGAGACACAAGCCACAGTACTAACACGGGAAGTGGCAGATTTGTGGCTATTTCACAGCCACCAAGCTCGGGTTAGGAAATTGATACATTCTATTACTTTCCAACCCTAACGCGAAAGCTATTTAAGCGTATTCAAAAAAAATAAAAGTATTTATTAAGAAATTTTGTTGGATCATAAATATTTGACATGTTACTTATTTACAAGAAAGGTAATTTTAATCATCCTAAGATAGGAGAGGTCTCAATGACAAAAATTTTTTTCTTCATTGTAGGATTGTAATCTTGCCAAAAAAATAAAGATATTATTAAATTAAAATCGAAAATCATCAAAGGAAAATTCACTGTTATCGAAAGGTTGTTCCGTTGAATAAATTAAAGTTTGGAGTGCATAAGAAGGTGTTTCGTTATATAATAAATCGTTTCCAACAGTTTCGATATTGTTGTTAACATAATTATCCATTGGCCTCAATAAAGACGAATTTACAGGTTGATTATCGTGAAAATGATTTGAAAAAGTCGGATCTTGTATATAGAATTGTTGATTATCTACGTGTAAGTTTGCTGAAGGAAAGGACTGGTTTACGTAATAATATTGTGATGAAATGGAGTCGGACGTTGAAGGAGTTGAAGGAGTCGATGGAGGAGAACAGCTCTGGGAGGAATTAACGATATAAGGGGCGGCCAATAATCTTGCGGTATTAAGATGATTTCTCAAATTATCTAATTTTGCTTGATGATCTTCTAAATGAAATCTTGCAATCATCGATGCAAATTGTTGATAGTCATCTTTAAGTTTCTCGTTTTCTTTTAACCATAAAGCTGAAGCCCAACGAGAGATTAATGTCATTTTAAACTTTTGAGAGTTTGCATTTAATAGTTTTTGATATACCTTGCGATAAATCATGAAACCATTACAAGACTTACGACTATTTGGTTTTGGAAGAAATTCTGTCGGGTCTAAAGTTCGTGGATCAGGGATAGAAATTTCTGGAGCGGGTAATTCGTCTAATTTATTATCATCATCTGAAAACTTTGCTTGTGAGCTCATCGTTGAAAAATCGAGTTTTTATGTAAATTTATTATTTATTTTATTTTTAATTTTTAATTTTTTCGAAGAAAAACAGTTCTTTTATGTAAATATATTTTTTTATTATGATAATCGTATCGTATCGTTATCGCGTTTTTGTTTTCGCGTTTATAAAAGTCGGCGCCAAAGCATTTTTCCTAACAAAGAAAACAAAAACAAAATGTCGTGTTTAATTTATTAATCAATATAAGAAAAAGAAAGGTTGGTAAATATTAAATATGATATAAATAACTGAGAATTTACCTTTTTTTTCCATATAGAGACATCTTTGGAGGGAGATTCTTTCTTGTTTTATCTTTCTTTTATTGCAAAAATATGTCGGAAATAACTGATTAATTGAGAACGCGATGATGCGTATATTTTAGGGTCTACAAGATTTTTTAACCCTTTTTTAGAAGCTTAAGTTCATTGTATTTATAGTTGTTTCTTTAAAAACATGTAACAGATATATTATTTAATTCGGCTCCAAGGTTAACCTATACATTCTAATAATTTGACTCGAAAGGAAAACGTCCATTCGGATTTGTTTTTGAACCTAATACGTCATAATATAAATTTTGTAAGATGAAATGATTTTTTTAAAGAAAACAGTAATTTTTTTTAAAAAAGAAGGAAAAAAAAATAGAATTCATAAAGAAACTATTGAATTTAAATATAATATATGCTGTGAAAATTGATTTTAAATTTGATGTTCTTTCCTTTTAGATTGTCCTATTTTGTTATCTGTTTCTTATGACTTTTTGTGTAATTCTTCTGGAAAATTTAGATTTACTTAAGGGGCTTGTTTGTTTAAAGGTACTAGATTTTATTTGTTTACCTTTTTTATTTTTAATAGAACCCAAAAAAAAATATGATATAAATAATAAATAAATATAGGTTTTCCCCCCCCCCCCCCCGATCTCGATATTATTTATCACGTGAACGTGTATCACAGGAATCGACGTTTCAGGTGAAAGGACCAATAAGCGAAGTAATTGAGCTTGAGAGTTAATTGGCCTTACAATGAATATACAAAAAATTTTTTTTAATGTAATAAGAAAAAATTTTTCCTTTTTGAATTGCATAATTTATTAATAGTAATTTAACATTAAGAAAAGAACCAATCAAGGTAGTACCTACCAATGAATTGTATAACAATATAGAAGGTTCTTTTTTCCTTTTTTTTAGAAAAAAAAAGGAACTAAACAATGATTAAAAATTGGAACCTCATACAGTAGAATTCAAATGAATTGCGCTTTTAAGATAATCTCGTAGAACTTGCTTCTTTTCCAAAAAAGACTTTCCTTTATGAATTCCTTTGTATGATAGATTTATCAAAATGATGTAAGGGGCATTTCAATATAATTTAACTTGATGCTATCACCTTGTATCATACATATCATCAAAATACCATCTGATTAGTGATGGTTTCATTCTTTTAAACCCAAAAATTTTACGTGATATAATGGAATTTGGAAACAATTGTAATTGCTAAATCGTTACTCGTTTACTTTTAACCATTTTTATCATTCTATTGGAAAAAAATTAATATGCAGCTAAATGAAGCCGACAAACGATTTTAGTTAAATTGAACATTACACACCCATTCATGTAAAGCATTTTCAATTATGATGTTACGGGTAACTCTTTTTTTTTTTTTTTTTTTTTTTTTTGCGCGCGTATATGATCATTTCATTTTATAAATGCAATGCAGATTTTTATATCGGACATTCAACTCCTGAATATCAGGCTTTAAGCTGACTAATTTACGTGTTTATGATATTTTAGGATTTACTGAAATTGGCAGTTTCAGTTCTTATTCGTTCTTGTGTAAATAAATAAAAATAAATAAGGAGATTAATAAACGAAATTTCATCATTTGATTGATCATGTTTATACATGCAAACAAAAAGTCGCGTTACTTGTTATTTTTATTTATATTTGAATTGTAAGTTACATGTTTTTTTAAAGAATTGGGCGTTTCTCGCGTACTTATCTGAAACATCCTATTCTACAATTGTCTTGAATTGATCTTTATATTGACGCCAATCCATTTATGGGGAGAAACTGAGATTGTCATAACGCACCTGACTTTTATCTCGTACTTCACCGGAACGCGAAACATGTTATCGATCTTGGAAAAAGAAAAAAAAAACTTTTTTTATATACATATGCAATATGTAGGCACGCGTTACAATCATTTATAATTGTTCTTAATCACTTATGTTTTCACAAGTGTGAACATTATTAATGAATGAGTAAATAAGGTAAAGACGGTTTACGTAATTTATTTATTTTTTTTATTTTTACGAATGCGGAAACCAGATTAGACATCTGATTTCACGTTAAAATCCTGAAATTGCGCTAGAAATGGAAAAGGTTGAAATTTCCAATCACAAATAAATATTACTTTCATGGTGACATGAAAGAATTAGTACAGAGGTAGCTTAGCTTGAACTACATATGAGCCCTAAGAGAGGGAACTTTTTTTGACATGTGGCGCAGCAACCAAGGAGACCATATTTTTTACTTTTTTATTTTTTTTTTTGAAAAGGACCCACTTTTGATCCGATATTTATCCGAATCCATTAAATTGAAACGAACGCGTCGAATTAGATCGAGATTGCCGGAATCAGTAACGTTGTCATGTGATATAGGAAATTGAACTCCACTCCATCACCTTAAATTAGTTAGGATATCCCCAATAAAAGATTATTTATAACTCTGACCGGTGTTTGTTTACCGATAGTCAAAAACTAAGCAAAAAGCTGCCTGGTATCAAAATAATAATAACAAAATAAAAGTATATAAAATAATACCATTTTTAAAACCAAAGATAATAATACTTAATATAACAATAATATCAACCTGAAAATTATTAAAAATGAATGTTTTATTTTAGGAAAGAAACTTTCCCCAAGACAAATAAGTCGAGGAAAACCATAAATGATTTTAAAGAACAATTTGAAACAATTGAAAAAAAGAGGAAATTAGGTGAAACGTTATGAAGTGAGATGACGAATATTAAGTTACATAATTGGCTAAATACCATTACCATTTGTTTGCAGCTCGGGATCCCTGTTATGAGAAGAGTTACTAGATTTAACACTCCAAAATTGCAAAGCCACGGTTCATTCTAATTTTAACAATTTGTATTGGGTTTTTGTCTTTTGGTTTATCGAAAAGCATTATATATATATTGGCTTTAAAAGTGATATTTTGGATACTAATTTGGATCGTTTGCACCAAATTTGTGGAACAATTCCCTTGTATAGCTAATTGTATTAAAATGGGGTATATCCTATGTGATTATTTAGGTTTCATATCACAATCATGTTTTTAAATATTTATTAATATTAATATATAAAAAAAAAAAATAATAAATAAAAAATTTATGATGCATATTTCGGATTTCATCACCGTCCCCTCATTTTTATAGCTAGTATTATTAAAAAGGTTCTTAAAGTTCTTGTTGGATCTGATACAAATGTTTTGAATATAAATATACAAGCTTTTGGCAAAAAAAAAAAAAAAAAAAAGGTTAATCAACACTTTCCCTCAATATCCCAAAAAAAAAAAAAAAAAAAAGGTACTTTTAAATGCCTAGATTTACCGCAGACCATAACGTAACTAGACAAAATGATCAACAAAAGACCGTGACCATTATTGATGAAACGGCAATGGTTTCATCCATGCAAAAAAATAAACAGGTGTTTTCACCAAAACAAACGTTCCCACCCGAACCTTATATTCAAGTACCGTCACCAATCTTTCTTAATATTGAAGAATTCATGCCAAAGAAACCCGGGAATAAGACCTCAAATGCTTTCATTATTTATCGAACGGTGTTTGCAAAGGTTCTTACCGGAAAGGATTTTCAAAATAAGATGACCGACGTTTCTAAATGGGCTTCTATATCATGGAAGAATGAAAAGGCTGATGTTATATCTGCGTATAAAAGGTTTGCAAAAGAGATCCAAACAACCCATAAGAAACGTTCGCAGGAAGCTTTGATATCTCGCAATCGTCGGTTAATTGCTGCAAACACCCCAAGGCGGGGAAATCCAACAATTTCTCCGAGGCACGAGATTCCAACTTATCAACAACATACAAATTTGATTTATGAACAGGGGAATATGAACTTTTCTGAAGCTTTTCAAACGAACCCTTTTACAATTCTTCAAACCTTTCAAAATATTATTCCGGAACCATCAGAAGAGGAATTTCAAGTAAATGATCAATTGAATTCAATGATTACCTTTGAAGAATTTGGCCAATCTCCCGTACCTTCTTCAATTGAGGAAGAATATCCTTTGGAGATATTAGATGAGGATTTTGAGATTCTTAATTTAGAAATTTCTTCTTCTTTTCCAATGCAACCAATGTTAATTTCGTCTCATTCCGAATTCCAAGAACTTTATGAGGGGGGAATTAATGAACCAGGTTGGATTTTAAACTTTAATTAAAAACTTTAAACTCAAAAAGAGGGTTATAATGTTATGAGGACGTTATCGTATATTGGATTTAATGGATTATTTTTTCTTAAAGATATATTCATATGTTTGTTTAATCGATTCGCATGTCACTTTTATTATTATATATTTTTTTTCTCTTAAATTTTGTGTTAATGCAATTTTCTTATCGTTTAATTCGGATTCGAACCCGCTTATTTTATTTTTCTTAAATATTCATATTAATTAACCTTCATGATAAACTTTTTAAAATCGACATAGTTCATCATGAGGTGAAATTTTTTTTTCCTTTAAAAAAAAAAAACCAATTATGCAACATTTTTGAATTTAGAAATTTGATTCCTTAAAAAATATCTATTTTATGATTAAGTTATTATTACTGTATAAGATGTACTGATTTAGATGATGATCTATTTAAGATTATGAATAAATTTCCTAACTTATTCACTTATATGTACAAAAGAATGCCTAATTTAATTTTTTAATTACTTTGAATGATTATTTTAAATATTTCTCAAAGCCAGATTGTTAAATAACCCACGGTGCTACAGAGTATCGTTGCCTTTTGTGACAAGGATTTGATATACTGACGCTACACAAACACGTAAAAAAATTTTCGCGACGTGATTTAAATAAAGATTGTGATTTTGTTTCATATATTAATTATCACCTTTCAGTTCATTATAACATTATGTATTGTAATTAAAAACGAACTTTATTATTAGCTTTCCGGGTAGCTTTGTTAATCTTTTTTTTAATTTTAATTTTTTTTTTCAACAGAGAACGTACGTCGCTTAAAATCTTCTTGATTGATGCATATACTGCAGATAATGCATTTATTTCTTTTTATAAAAAAAAAAATAAAAAAGGTCTGGAAATTGTTCTTAATTAGTTACATTATGATCTACGCGAACTCTTTATAAAAGTTATAAAAGGGCTTATTATTGTTCTGATCTCTATCGCAAGATCAATTCTTCCTCGTTTTTACCTAAAATACAGGGGGGAATACAACTTGTGAGGTTTCTTCGTTTTTAAAACTTTTCGCCTACTGGTTCATCTATAAAAAGACAATGATATAAAATATGATGAACCAAATATCAAATTCCCTTAAATTAAAAATATAAAAAAAAAAATATATAAATTTTTTAAATAAAAAATGAAATTCTTGTAAGAATAAGTTAATAAGATGTTGACTTACGTATACATGGATTCCTTTTAACTTTATTACAAGACTCACCTTTAGTTAATTTAAATTCTGCAATACAAAAAAATATAATTATTTTTTAATTTTCAAATGCATGCTATTTGTATAATCGAATAAAATGAATTCCCATGTTCGATGCCATTTTACACTATATGGGAAAGTTGCCAGTAAAACCAAGTGATGAGATATCCCATATAACAATTACAAAGATCGTAAAGGATTAATTACTTTACTTTACACTCAATGCAAAAAAAAAACCATTCAAAAGAAACCGCTCAGCATAATAAATATTTCTGTTGTGTAAAAAGGGGACAACCCGATAGATACAATTGATTTTCCAAGAAATTACAATTAACATGAATTAATCAATGCCATGAAAAATTACCATATTTGCTAATTTTTGATAGAAATAAGTAAATCATTCGATCAACTCAATGACGATCCAATCACAATCCCATGCATGATCTTTATAGAAATTTCCGAACATCCGATCATTGTTCACCTTTTTTGCTTATTCTCTTGAATCATTTTTTTATCATCATTCATTAAAGTGTGTAATGCGTACATGCGATCACAATCCTTTCATGTATGCATGATCTTATAGATATTTTCGAACATGCGATGATTGTTCACCTTTTTTTGTTTATTTATATATTCTCTTTGAAAAAATTTTTTTATCATCATTTAATAAGCCCGCAGCGAAAAGTTTATAATGAGATGCATGATGCATTAAAATAATGAAATTAATGCGAGTGTTCCAAACATTAGGTTTCTTGTTAAAATACCGATTGGATAAACCAGTTTTTTACGTCAGTTTGTTAATTAGTAACTGAGATAATATGATTATAGAATTTGATCAAATGATTAGAAATTGAATGAGCGACCTTATGCATTTATTCCAAGTTTTGATAACCGCATTTAATCATAATATCTAATGTTCATTATAATTGGTTCTAAACCGAAATAAAATAGAAATATGCATGGTTGCATTACTTGATTGTTTCAAAGTATTCACGAAGTTTAGAAAAATTCATCATTTTTGTCGAAAAGTCTCATATTTGCTGCATTAATAAACAATAAACTTTGTTCTTATGATCTATTCATTTTAAAAGCCATTTCGGGTTAAAAATTATATACTAATATGTAAAACAATCAGTTTAACAATGTCCTTAAAATTAAATTAATCACATAACAACAATTTAAAATTAAACTGCTCAGGAAAGCAGGTGCGTACCCCAAGTGAATGTGATTACGAAGATGGAATTGTTGTGGCATTGTGATTTACATTTTTTGTTGATTGAACTTGATCCGAACTTTCGGTTTATATGATCCAACGTCTCGTCATCAGGCGCAATTTCATTACTCATTATTTAACTTACTTTGACGTGACATGAACATAAATACTCTCTTTGACCAATTTAAAGATAAAAGACTATATAAGATTCATTTTTCCTGAGATCAGTTTGCCTTCTAAGAATTTTCTATTGAAATTGATGTATTTTATTCTTCTATTAACTCTGACAAATTTTGTATTCTTTATGCAATAGTTTGCTTTTTCCAATAAAAATAAAATACAATCAATTTCCATTCCGATGACAATAAAGTAGACCCAGACTAATTTATTCATTTAAATTTTTATTAATCTAATCCTGGTGAAATGATCGATTGTATAACTTACTGTATAAATTAGTAAATTAATCAAGGGTTGAAAATAGGATATTCGCAAATAAATGAAATAAATAAAATTAACATATTAGAATCTACGGGTTTGGTAGAAGTTCAAATCCCGAAGGGTCATAATCCCGAATATTATTGTTATGAAATATTAAATATCAAGTATATTTTAAGAGTTCTATCACGAGATTAACGAGTTTTTTTAAAATTTTTGCTTTTAAAATTTAGCAAAAAATCTTTAACATGACCACTTTTAAAATATTTTTGTCAACCATCGATAAAATCGATGAAAATTCAATGCATTATCTCATCCAAAAAAGTTTAAAAATCATTCATAAAAATTTAATAATGTCGTGGGATACAAATCGAATATTGCAATTAGCAAACTATAATTTTAAAATTATGATATTCGGGATTATGGCCATTCAGGGTTCGGGATTATGATCATTCGGGATTTTGATCCTTCGGGATGATTGTCATTCCGGATTATGACTTCGGGATTTTAATCTTCAGCGGCTCCCGAATCTACGATTATCGTGCTCATCGTTTTTACATATATTTACATATTTACAACAGAGATCGTTTTTAAAAGATATCGAGAATTTTATTTATGTAACGATCATACCAAAAATGCGAATTACCCAAGTACTTAAAGATAGAGTGGAAGGATAATTTACACCAATGCTTTCCTTAAAATATATGATATATATATATACATATAACGACCGCAGGAGGATAAAAAAAATTTTTTTTTCGACGAATTGTTCATTCGAAAAGGCATATTCGAATATACAAAATTTATATTTATAATTTGATATTCTAATTTTCAAACCTCTATTTGAAAATCACATTTGGGATAGGCTGATTATGGGAGGTATGCTATTAAGAATCATGTTCGGATCATATGGGTCGTATGCTATTTATAAGACATAGTAATTCATATTATGATTTACTATGTCTTATAAATAGCATACGACCCATATGATACATTAAAATTTTTAATTTTATACCAAAATTTGTTATTTGATTTACATTTAATTTATCTAACAAATTTGTTATTTGATTTACATTTAATTTATCTAACAAATTTGGTATTTAAATTAATATAAAAAATTTAAAATAATTTCGAGCTTTTTTTATTTAATATAACAAATTGTTGTATTAGCGGATAGTATGATAGATAAAGATCTGCAGATTTGAAAAGTTTAAGATATTATATAATGAATGACAAAGATTTAATAAATTATCTTTCGTAGTGCTGTAGTGAGTTCGGGTATCCGGATAAACGGATAACGGATATCCGAAGTACAATTTTAAGTATATTAGGTCTGATTGCTATATATAATACTGAAGTAAATATTTGTTATTAAATCATCAACTATGCGAAGAATCTTTATTACAAATTACAAATAATTTATGTTCAAATATTTATTCGTAACCTTAAATTACGGATCTAAACTCTGAATTGTATAGATTCCACTGTCTAGACCATTCAGGATGCACAGATAAAAAAAATGATAAATAAAGTTTAATGTGACGCAGCAGAAATAATTTTAATTACAAATCATTTATTATAAAAAAGGAAATCGAACCGCAAAAAAGATTTTTACATAAATTTTTCTTTTTTTTTCTTTTTTCTTTTTATTAAAGTTTTTCTTACTCGTAAAACTCAATTATGTTAAGGATAAGAAACTTTGTAATTCCTGCGTCAAACAATCGTAAAGTTCCCGGAAAGAACAATACACAATTAAGATTATCAGTCAATTGTTATGAAAACTTTAGAAATGACCGTGTTAATAATAATAATGAAGGAATTAATATGATTTTATCTCATGCCAATGGGTTTCATAAAGAAATTTGGGAGCCCATTATTAGATCACTGTTTAATAATAACAGGTTAAATATTAATAAAATTTTCGCTTTAGATTGTTCTAATCATGGTGAAAGTGCTACATTAAATGAAACCATTTTACCTGATACTTGTAAGTTTTAAAAACTATATTTATATATAAAATGAACATTTCGTTTGTAAATTAAGTATTTTCTTTTTTGACAAGTTCAATGGTGGGATTATGGTCATGATATCCTTCAAGTCATTGATCACGCTCAAATCAGAAAACCAATAGTCGGCATTGGTCATTCATTAGGTGGAACCGCGACGTAAGCAACAGAATTTGTCTTTAAAAATTTTCTTTCAAATCAAAAGGGAAAATTCACCGCCCATTTTATGTGCAGGCTTATTGCGGAATTAATTAGGCCTGGTACTTTCTCGTGTATTGTTGCTATTGATCCAACATTAACTCCAGCTATTTTAAAATTTGATCAGTCTTCATTAACTTTAAAAAGAAATGATTCCTGGGGAAATAGGTAATGACTTTGGTTTTCACGTATTTTTAATTTTAATTGACTTTACCATTTTGATTTGGTATAATCATATTAGAGAAGCTGCGAAAGAATCATTTCTTAAACGCTCATTTTTCAAAAGGTGGGATTCTGAAGTATTGGATTTCTACGTTGTAAGTTCAATTTAGGTTTTTAGGTTTTCGTGTACATTTTTTCAATCTACATTCGATATATCTTTCTTTCATTTACAGGAATTTGGATTACGCGATTTGCATAATGGACAAGTCGCGCTCAAATGTCCCAAGTTACAAGAATACGTATGTTTATTACGCCATGTGATCATGTGACACATATGTCAGAACCTTAATCGTCCCTTTTTGTTTTTTTCGTAATTAGTACACATTTTCGCATGATGTTCATGGGATATTTAAAGCATTTGATCGATTACACGAAATCGAATGTCCAATATTATTTATAACCGGTGAAAATTCCGAAATTAAGTAAGTACACAAATAAAAAAACAATTTTTTTTCTAGTCCGCTTTTGCTTATGGTGATACCATTCTTTTTAAGCTCAAAAGAGTGGGCTTCACTTAAACAATCACGAACTCAACGCGGTGAATGGCATGAAATTTCTGATTGTGGTCATTTGGTAAGAGAATTTTTACTCGGTTTGATTTATTAATTTTATTTATTTTTAAAATATATATTTGATCGTTTTCTTGTAGGTGATAATGGAAAAACCAGAATTGACGATCTCTCCTATCGAATCGTTCGTTCATAAGCATCTGGTTGAATTAAAGGACATTCCAACAATGCCTAATAATCCATCTAGAATTGATGAATATACAGGGTTTATAATCCCTTCTAAGTTATAATTAAAAAATTAAACCGTTTTTATCAGGACCGTATTTAATAAACTAAGGAAAATAAACAAATGTACTTTTGAACCCAACTACAGAAATTTCTATTGAGCTTTAGAAGCGGCAGCTTCTCTTTCTCGTTTTCTCAATGCTCTTTTTCTGATATCTTCGTTTATAGATAATCCATTATTTACCCAGAAACTCTGATTAAAAGTATTTGTAATCAACCAATTAGCTAAAGCATGTGATGGATATACGCAGGAACTATATGGAACATTTGATGCTCCTCCTGACACTCCAATTTTGGACAATATTGATTTAACACATGGCTTTGGTTGTGGAACTAACCATGATGATTTTCTAATCTTTGACATGGCAGATACCTAATATAATCAGAATTAAATCATCAAATTTTTTTTCTTTTTTTTTTTTTTTTAAAAAAAAAAAAGGTATATACATATGCTTACCACAAAGTACAGGTTGACATTTTCAACAACGATTCCTTTAGAATTTAATTCAGTGCCCAAAGCTGCTGAAAAAGTGCTCATAAAGGCTTTAGAAGCAGAATAAACTGATAAATAAGGAGTAGGGACCATTCCAGAAAATGATCCAACATTAATTATAAGTCCTCTATTACTTGATATCATTCTGGGTAAAACTATTTTGGTTATTCTTAAAAATCCTGCAACGTTAACTTCAACAATGTTATTAATAACTTCATCAGTTTCCAATATAAATGGTGTTGGAATTTCATGATTTGTTGCTACATTATTTATTAATACTCCAACATTCAACTTTCCGATTATTTCCTTAAGGTTTTCGTAATCTTTTTTATCTCCTTTGGCAAAATCCATTGCATATGTTTTGCTTTCGACTTGATATTTACTTTCTATAAATATTTAAGGAGAAAAAAAATTTATTTTTTTTTTAAAAAATATATTCAAATGTAGTAAAAAGAGAAGAGGAAAATCAAACGGATTTATTTTATCATCAAATATATATTATATTTATATATATTTAGCATGTTAAATAATTTCCTTCCTCCCTTTTTATCATGAAGAACGCATATATTGTTGATACGCACCAATATCATTGCTTAAATTCTGTAATTTCAATTCAGTGCGAGATATCAAAAGAACGTTGAATTTCGCTGCCGCCAATTGGCAAGCAAATTCTTTACCGATACCATCTGATGCTCCAGTTATTACTTTTTAATCAAAGATTTTTTAATTTGGGATCAATATTAAATCAAAACCAACATAATATAAATATATTTATTACCTGCCCAAGCACCAGTGTCAGCACCAAATTGCTTTAACTAAAATCAGTAAAAATAATAAATATCATTGGGTAATTAGATTATTTATCCACTTTACTTACACTTTTTCCAGGTCGAAGATAAAGGTCAAACAATAATTTCCAGAAACTTAGTGCTTTCGTTACGGCAACGAATGCTCCGACAATTGAAAAGAAGGCGAGAAAAATCGATAAATCATGCTCTAAAAAAAAAAATTTGCAAAGATTAATATAAACAAGCATAAAAAAATTTATTATTATTTACAAACCTTGAATTATTTGAACAAATTTTTCGGAAAAGGAAGACATTTTAATTAGTATTTTTGAATGTTGCAACGAAAAAAAAAATTTTATAGATAATTTGCTTTTGTATATATCAGGTTTATCAAGTTTCAACAGGTTTTGGGGATAATTAAAAGTTTATCTTGATAGTCAATTTGTTGTCAACAGACACATGAAATCATGTTAAATTTTATTATTGATTAAATTGAGCCGAGTCTCTTTCTAAATATCTACGAAATACATTTTTTTTTTATTTTTATTATTTTTATTTTTTTAGAAAGAGATTCGTCAAGTGCCAAACAATTTTACATAAAAAAAAATTATTACAAAGGTCTAAACACCTTCCCGCATATTTGTTTCATTGTTGAATACAAAATTTCATACAACTAGGAGAAATTTCTAGTTGGTTTTCATCAGGCAAAGAAGGTAAAGATGAAGGAGAAGATTCTGGAGTGTTTAGGTATTTACCTAATTTGTTCGCATTCTTCTTTCCATTTGAACTATTTTTCAGATTTGAATAAGTACGAGAGGAAGTTGTGTTGTCAGACCGACGAATGTATTCTCGAACTTTATTCTTACGATATTCTTCCTTTGCTCCTTTTAATATTGTTTTCCTTTGAAGGTTAAAATTTCATTATATAATGAAGATAGATAAGTGTTACACGCAATAATACAATCCTAAAATTTCAAAAAGTATACCTGATATTCTTCCAACTGTCAACAATTTTCTCAGTAGTTACACATTTGAGCAATTGATGATCTGATAAATTTTTCTTACAAACCGGGCAATTTCGTTCAATAGCTAAAGATCTCAATATACAAAAAGAACAATAAGTATGTCCACAATCTCCTATCTTTGGTGTATTAAAAAATTCTTTGCATATCGGACATCTAGAAATTGTATCGAGTAGTCGTAAAGATTTTTGCGGAAAATCCGTCGGATCTGTCATGGACGACAAGTAACTATCGGAAATATAACTCGTTGTCACGGAAGAAGATGATGGTGTCGACATCTTGTGTATTTATGGGTTAATGAGGTTAATGAGTCAATCAATATCTAAAAAGTAACTCGGAGAAAAAAAATTTTTTTTTTTAAAATGAAAACTGAAAATTCTCAAGATAGGCAAGAGAAACCAAGAAGACGCGTAAAATAGGTCAGCATTTACAATTTTATATTGATTTATCTGTGATCAAAGTTTAAGTGCACGTGACATAGTTACCACGTGCTGAGTCACATGGGTTTAAAACAAGTTATTAACTAGTCGAAATAATATGTTTTGATAAAAAAAAAAATCTTCGGTAGTTTTATTTTTTTTCTTTGCATTTCGGAGCTTTCTCTTATATACGTCATGTGATTTATTTGCTATAAAGGATCTTCTTGTGCACAACGAAATTTAGAGAACTTACGTATTTGTTGATATAATTCACGTGTGAGTTTACCCAAATTTGAAATAAGTTATTGATTACATAGTTAGACAAAATTTTTCTAATCGACCTTTTTTTTTTTTTTCCACAGCATCTAAATAAATTATTTAAATTATTCTCCTGGACAAATAAGTTCGTACAACTTTTTTGCTTATTTGTTTACAACTTTTTTTTTTTTTTTACAATTTTTTTGTTATTTATAATTTCGAAAGGAATTAATAAACAATTCTGCACGATATTTTCTTAAAAGGTGAAAAACATGTCCAATTCTCAATTAAATTCCAATCAAGTTCTATTATCAGCTGCTGGCGTTGATATTTCACGTTTAAACCAAGGAATTATTAACCAAAGTTTTCTTCCGGCTTCACAAACTGCTAATACGTTTCCTGTTGCAACAAATATGACTTTAAACCAAAATTTATTACCTCCACAAATTAATTCTTTATCTTTACCTCCGCAACCAAATATCAACCAAGAAATATCTATAACCCCTAATCAACCTACTACAACTGGTACAATATTTTTACCGAATGGGACCATGATAAATCAAAATTTGGCGACAGCGGCAGCAAATTATGCGGCTTATTGGCAATCAATGAATTTGTTAGATCCATTAAGTAATGCCGCGCCTAATCAGATTCGACCGGAAGTTCGGCAAGATATAAGGTCCTTTCATTCAAATGAGTTCAATGAAGGAAATAATCACAAAGACTACTCACAAAATTGGAGTGAATGTGGTTATCCTTTAAATAATAGGGAGGTGTGTCATGGAAATCAAAATTTTTATAAAGAATCCAATTGTCAAGACAATTATCATGAACAAAATTGGCGAGACAATCATTATAAAGAACAGGGTTGGCGAGAAGATCATGATTTTGATCGTGATCATGTTGATCCTAAATTAAATCGACAAAATGTCAAAGAGAGGAATAATTGTCGTTATCCTTCCCGTCCCGTTATTGAGTATCCATTATCTCGTTGTCTTCCATCATGCGAAGAGATCCCTGATGCTACGGCACGTCTTACCGAAACAATTCGCCTTTGGTGGATTGATAATGAAGGAACTGCTCTTAAAGAATTAGAAAAATTGGGTCTTCAGCCACAACTTGATTTGCAACAATGGAGAACAATTGCATTAAACCAATATGTAAATTTGGAACTTTTTGTCAACATTAGAAATATTTTGCAATGGTTGAAAGCCTTCACCATTTATACCGAAGCAGTTTTAACATTGTATCCTCACCGTCGTGAAGAACTTGATACTTACGAAAGTCATATTGTTGAAAAGAGTGATAAGTATCCTTTTGAGATTGTTTTTAAATATGATCAAGAAAGAAGAATGCAATTATGTGATAATCGACAATTGACATTGTTAATGTCTGCTCTAGAAACGGAGAATCGATATTTCTATCCTATTGTTGAACACCGAACAGGTTTTATTAATCTTAAGAAGGATCGTTGGGATCAAATCGCTTACGATGAAAGAGGCAAAGAAATATGCAACAAATATAATTTCGAACGATGTAATTATCCTTATTGTAAACGATCTCATGTCTGTATCGTTGAAAAATGCGGTGGGTTACATCCTGGAAGATTGTGTCCCACGAAAAAATCAGGTTCAAACACAAAGTTTGGTAGAAGACAGAATATCATGAGTAGATTAGGTTCAAATACGAGTCCAAATAATAATTATTTTAAAGGGAGTAAATACGTTAATAAGAGTCGTCGTAATAGCTTTACTCAAGGTAATAATCAATATAACAGAGCCACCAATTTCAGGGGTAATGGTAGGGAGATCTTTGACGTTAATAATGACGCCGAAGTCGACAAATGTGATCAAGTCAGGGAAGATATCGAAGTACATAAATTCCTTGAACAAGAAATGGAACGGATTAAAGAGAATGAGATCAAAAAATTCAAAGATAAAGAAGATACTGATAAAGTCAAGCGAATAGATACTGAAAATAATAATATGACAAAATTAAGGATTGAACAAGACAAGGAAATAATGACCAAAACTTCGGATTCAAAAATCGAGGGAGAAGCAATGACAAAAGATGATGAGAAAAAAGAAATTAAAAAAGAAGTAGTATCTACCCAAGAGAAGATTATTACTTAAGGTGAATCGCGTGTATCGTTTTTTAACGTGTTAAATAATATTCGCCGAATCATTCGTAGCGTAAAACGCGAACATTTTTATGTATGTTATAGAAATATTTAGAGTAAAATTGTTCCGATCTTTTTTTTTTTTTTTAAAAAAAAAAAAAAGAAGCCAATTAAGCTTTTATTGCAAAAAAAAAAAGATATAGCTTGTTAAGCTTTCAAAAATTATCATTGTAAAAATTAATTGTAAAAATTAATTAAAAACCACAAAAATTTAAAGTTTTTATAAAAAATTTTATTTAAATAAAAATAAAAATATTAGACAATAATAGTAATTATTAATATGTTAACTTCTTAGATAAAATTAATTCAAGTACAATATTTGTATTACAAAAAAAATATATTTTTTTTATCCAATAATTTTTAAAGCTATCATTAGTAAAAAAAAAATAATTATAATTTATTTACTTAAAGAATTAAATTTATCTAATTTTAAACTTTTATTAAAGATAAAAAAATTGAAATTGTTTTATCTAATGCTAAAAAATCTAAAATTAAATCATTAAATTTTTATTAGTTTTTTTTTTAAAAAGAAGTTATATTTATAGATTTACAACTTTTTTATAAAATAATCTATATATTATAAAATAAAATTTACATAATTTAATTAATTTTTTATTTAAATAAAAAAAAAAAAATATGTATCCCTCACAAAAAAAAATAAAAAATGTATTCAAAATCAAATATTAAATATATAATAAAATAATCAATTTGATTTTTATTTTATAAAATTATAAATATAATTTATATTTTATTTTAAAGTTGTTTATAAATTTGATTAATATATTTATTTTTTAAACATAAGATTATAATATAAAATAATCTTAAATAATAAGAATTGTTATTCAAATTTAATTATACTTTTTAATCAATTGAAATATAAATTTTACATAAATACATTTTTTTTTAATTTTTAATTAAAATACATTATAAAATTTATTATTAATTTATTATTTTTAAATATAACTTTATTAATAATAATTATATTATTAAAATAATTTACAAAATTTTAAATAATATTAAAAGTAAAATTATTAAATTTTAATAAAACTTTATCAAAAAAAAAAATATTATTTTGATTTTAAATTAAGAGATTTTTTTTATGCATCTACATAAAAATAAATAAGTGTATAAAAATTTGAAAATATTATAAAAATCTAAAATTTTACATATAAAAATTATAATAAATTTAATAAAATTTATATAATACATATAATTTTTCTATATGTATCTCAATTAGTGATACCTGACGAAATTACCTTTCTTAATATGACGAAATTGACGAAACCGAAATGACGAAACTAGTTTTTTATT
>CAMKVN010000565.1:0-26911 GCA_946474995.1 Funneliformis geosporum
TAAAACTAGAGAATTTGTGTCAGTTTTTCACATCCAATCAAATCGACCAATCACTGGAAGGATCCTAAGAAAATATCCTGCAGATAATTCACTGGCTTATCAACACTTAGTCCTTGCTTCTAGTAACAATCGAATCCTTCTTTAACATGTAGAACGCTCTATTATTCCTTGTGAAGGTTGTGATTGTAACAATCCACAACTTTTGGATGCTCTCAAAAGACCTCGCTTTAAAAAGGGCAGCCCTCCATTGAAATCTGTCACATGTGTGCAGTCTTGTGATCCACTCACACTGTTATAATTAAAAAAGCTAAAACTTCATACTCAATTAAAGGTACAAGTATCATGACACAATCACTGAAAGTAATTCTTAATTCCCATAAATACCGATCACTTGGATGATGTTCACTTAGAATACAACAACAACAGCAAATTGTTCCTGTGCTGCCTTTGATCTCACCTCCTATAATTCCTATCAACTATACTTTAATCAATGACCTTATTGAATAACCTTTCTACCAACTTCAACTCCAACAACTCTCTACTACCTTCTCCAATGTATTTTTTATTTGTAACAATCCACCTAACATTTACACTGATGGTTCATTAATGGATGCTACAACACTCAATAGTCGTATGGGAATTGGTTGGATCTCTCCTAATCTACACAATCATGATCAATGCTCCTTTTCTGTTGCGATTCAATATCATCCATCCTTAACAAGAGCTGAATTATTTGCATTACTGACTGCTTTAATTGTTTGTTCTCCTTCCTCATCACCAACAATTTTTTTAGACAACCAAGCTGTAATTCAAGGATTCAACAGTCTGTTTAACAATGTTAATACAACTCATTCTA
This sequence comes from Funneliformis geosporum, assembly GCA_946474995.1. Classification (NCBI taxonomy): domain Eukaryota; kingdom Fungi; phylum Glomeromycota; class Glomeromycetes; order Glomerales; family Glomeraceae; genus Funneliformis; species Funneliformis geosporum. The sequence goes on from CAMKVN010000565.1 coordinate 857, forward strand.
TTGAGAAAATTCCGAACTTTACTATTTAGACATTGGTCAAACATGTCGTTATCTCTCTCAATCTAAAGGTTTCATTTAGTAAAGTTAAGAGGCACTCAAATGATTTCTATAATGATAAAGCAGATTTACTAGCGAAACAAGGATGCCAACTCCCTCCTCTTACATTAAATATTACTTCAACAGATGATATTAGACTTGTGTTATCTTTTAAGAAAGTTTCTATTGAATCCTCCTCTAGAAAATTTTGGAAGGATCTTTGTGTTGCTTCACAATTTTCTGAATACTTAGAACTAAATAGAAATTGTTCGATCAAACAACAGACCTTAATCAATGAAATATCTTGGCCTTTAACTCTACTTTATTTAGCTGATAATGACAATGGAAATAAATCCTCCACTTCTTTCTTGCAACAGAGTAAAAAAGCCTTCAAAATCAAACTCCTTGCTGAAGAGCTACCCACATTATCAAAATTGGAAATCAGAAATCCAGATATTTATAAAGGCTGGAATTGTGCTATTTGTAATACCAATCCTGAAACTGCTGATCACTTATGGACTTGCCCCTCTAATAAGGATAAATTGATTAACATATCTGCGGAACTCATAGATTTTGCTGATAATCTACTTCTTTTTAAAATTGATAATAATGAATTACACTCTTACCTCTCGATCAAATAACAATTTTTGGAATTATTTAACTTTACCTCAAATTTCATCAAATTTATTCAATTGGTGAAAGGTTTTGTTCCCAGATCTTTAGTTATTTACCTTAGATCTATCATTTCCCAATCAATTGTGAACCAAATATTGGTTTCCATTTTAGGTAAATTAAATAACTCTATCTATGAATTGATTTGGATTCCTCGTTACAAAACCATGGTCAGTAAAGAACAATCTCTTAATATTGGAGCTAAACAGAAGAAAAAGAAAGTAAAGTATAAAGTTAATGGCCAACCTCCTTCTTAACTGAGAAAGTCTTCAGTTGATTATTGGAAAACTTGGTTATATTCAACTCTCAATTTTGGTTATTCCTGGTGGGATTTCTTGAGATGGTGCTGACATATTCATTTAGATTTTTCATCATGTGTATTCTTCTCGAGAATTTTCTTTAGGAGGGTACTGAGGGAGAATTTTGGTGATTAGTCAATCCAAACGGGTTTGAAATAGAACTACGAGAGATAGTTAGTCTTTATTTTTTGTATTTAGTTTTTTTATTTTTAAACTAGTTATTATCATACAATTTATTAATAAAGTACTGACAGTACCACATCTTTAAAAAAAAAAAAAAAAAATTATTTCAACTAGTGTATTGAAGCACAAGCAAATTAATTACCAAACTAAGTACTTGAATTTATCTTCTAAATGTTAAAACATTTTATTATGAATACCTGAAGGTCCAACAGCTTTACCTTTGCTAAGTGTGAAAAAACTGAGCACTATTTATTATATGTTAGAAGTTGCATAAGATTATCATATATATTCTCAGATATATAATCCTTTAGCTGATATTGTGAACTTTATCTTCCATCCAAAGATTTTTGGGATGTCAATGGTAATGCATTATTCTGAAAATGGTTGATTGCGATTTTTTTAATTTCATCAGGATCTAAGGTAAAATGTTTAAAGCTATTATTATTATTGATAAAGACTCAATCCAAAGTTATTTTTCTCTTTTTTCTTTGTAGAATAGGGTAGAATAGAATCTATCATCCTACCAGGTTGAGATTCTAGTTGACCGCATCTTTTTCCAATAATTGATTTGATTTGTGCATTGGTATTTTTCTTAGCATTCATATGGTGAGCTTATATAAGACTTTATAAATGCTAATAAGAGATTTTTTAACATCTCTAACATTTGATATATTGAGAAAAGGAGGCAAAGGATCAAAAGGATATAATATGTTTTTGATAATAGTTGCAACTAAAGATGGTTTCTATAATTATTTTAAAATTTTTAACTAGTTGCAACTTAAGTTGCAACACTTTGAGTTGCAACTATTTATAAATTTTTATATTAAAATAAATTTATAAGGAGTTGTAACCAAGTTGCAACTTCTTAATTATGATACACGGTCTTATGTAGAGATCCATTTGTGAGGAATTTTAGACTTACTAATATCCAAAACAGCTTTTTTTAATTTTATTCAAAGATTATTCATATTTGCATGATTAGATGAGAGATCTTTTAAGCGATCAAAATTGTGATTGTTGTGGTATGTATTGGAATAATCAGCAAAACTTATCCATTTTGAGGAGTCCATAGATTTGAGAAGAGAAACTTTTCTTTTAGTATTATTGATTCTTAAATAAGATTAAGATTCATGTTGAATATTGGAAAAATAAGCAATAACAATCTTGTGATCTGATTTGTATAAGTACAAATGAATTATATTACAATAAAGAAAATCAAAAACAAAATTCTGAGAAGCAAAGATTGCATCAATACAACTGGAAGTATTTGATTTTTTGAATATAGGTAAGGGTGTATTATGACTAAGGTTGCTTGTCTAAACTCATTTTGGATTTAGCAAAATGGTAAAACTTTTAGTTTCGCTAAATTTTTACTAAGTGTTTGATATAGTTTCACCATTTTTATAAGCTTTGATATAGTTTTACCTTTTTTCAAATTTCGCAGATTTTTTAATAAGGTTTTAATATAATTTAACCAAGTTTTACTTTTACCATTTAGATGTCTGTCTAAACTCTTGATTTTGTTCAGCAACCTTAATCATGACAAATGTCATATAAGTCCAAGAAGTTTCTAAGTATAAGATCATGTATAAGATCATATTTCTAAGAAATGGTTTTACCAGAATCAATAAGGTATTGTAATTTGATTAGATCTGCATTAAAATTGCCTATGATAATAATGTGAAAACCAGACTGAAGGCTATTATCTATAAGTCATAATAATATTATTTGTAGGACTTTTCTTTCTTTAGATATAATAGCATAAATATAAACTGAGAAAACTCTTAGTTTTATATTGCCTTTTAAATAAAGATCAATTTAAATATAATGATCATTATCCAAAAAATTTTTAGCAATATGTTTTGATCAGGATTTACTGATAAGTAAACCAACACCTGAAATTATTAGATACAGAACTTTATAAAGTATCAAAAAAAGGATTAAAAGAATATCTAAAAGATTGTGAAGTTTGATGCCAAGTTTTAGGTAAAGTAACAAAATTAATGTTCTTTTGGTGAAAAGTATCTAGTATCTTGCTATTTTTAATATCATCATGAAGAGAATGTACATTATGAGTAATAAAGGTGAGGGTGTTTCCATTTAAAATTAAATCTCTATCATCACTATGTGAATTTTCTAAGTCATTGTCTATAATAAGGGTGAGCTAATCACGTGATAAAAGTAAATTGTGAGAAAGTGGAGCATTATTATTTGTTGGTGAAAAATGATTATCATTATTAATTGTATTAGTGGAAGAAATATTAGGCAACAGAATATTATTCATTGTATTAATCATTAATGGATATATAAGATAGAATATATCTAAAAGTGAGATAAGTTTGCATCGAACGTAAACTGTTCAATCTGTTTGAACATTAGATCCATTTACCTTTTTTTGTTCAATTATAATAGCAGCTTATTCATTAACTATATTAATTAGGTCAGATTTGGAGTCACAATTTGTGAGGTTAAAGACTCATCACTTAATGATCAAGCAATATGAGATCTTTTGTTAGATGTATCTTGTGATCTTAAAATTAAAGGAAAGGTAGATGCAACAATGATGGGATCTTTTTCTTTATTGACAATATGTGATTAAATCTCAGGAGTCTTGATATGAGAAGAGGCTTGAAAAGGTCTCTAACTTGGCAATTTTAGCATCGAAATTATTCATATCTTTTTTCATATTAGAGAGAATGGAAAGAATTTGGTCAAGTTTGTTATTGATATCGTTATTAGGATAATGAACAAATTTTTTCACAGTTAGTTTAATAGTATCTTTTGGTGGTGGAGGTGGATTAATCTTCTTATGTTTGATGGCCTCAGAATAAGATTTTGAAGAATAATTAGATCTATTAGAATCCACAAATTTTCTAAAGCCAGCAGGTTTGAATTTATTGTAAAGTCTTTGCATTGAATTATTTTGAATGGGTATCCTTGGTTTAATAGATTCTTCATTTTCATTTGGTGAAGTTAATTTTTGTAGAAAAAGGCATTTCATAACGAGATGAGCTGAATTGTCACATTTGTGACAGCTTTTAGCATCAGGAGAATATCACATCAGTTGATTATTACCAAAAGCAAAGTTTTGTTGGTTGCTTTATTGAGAGCTTCCTCATTTTCAAAATATAAGATAACAAAGGGATGAGGTTTATAGTTGTTGGATCTTGAAATATAACTGGTTCTGGCTTTAGTAGTAAGAATTATATCATGAAGGTCTCTTGCAAAGGTATCAAAAGAAAGATTTATTAATTTGATGTGATATGTATTCCTATATTTTAATTTCTTCTGGAAACAAAGTGTAAGGATTGACACAAACAGAATCATTCTGGACGAAATGACTCAACACTTGATAAAATAGCTCAATACATTTAGGGTTTTCATAAGTAATATAGGCATGTAGTCACATATCTATTACTGTCATTTTAAAATCAGTAACTTTTCCATATTTGGCAAAACTTGTTTGATATTAGCAGACTTCATTTGTAGTAGAATGTCAATAATATGAATGGTCCTTTCATTGAATTGCATATCAGCTTTGTATTGAGAGAAATCACAGAATGTATTTCTTAAGATCAGAAATGGTCATATGTAAAGCTGCGGTAGCCATATCTGACGTCGCAAAGTAGATAATTACTGAACGCGTCAAATTAACGCGATAAATTAAAACTCTTTTAAAATTGTCATTTTGAGCAAAAACATTATTAATGGCAAGAATAATTTTGCTGTTATTCTTTTCTTTGGTGTAAACTTGATATTACTGATAACTGCAAAGGGAGTAGCTTTTGTAATAATAGTAAAATCTTTTAAGTCTTCTTCTATATCATTGTTTTCAAGATATTCGTCAGGGTTCAAAAGTTTTGACCTATCTTTAGATGAAAAAGGGTTTTCAGAAATATTGTTAACTTTTATATTATTATTATTATTGTTATTCGAAGGCGGAATAACTGGTGAAATTTTGTTAATAGTAGTAATTTTAGATACGTCAAAAACTTCAAAATCCATTTTTTTATTTGGTAGTAAACTAAAAACTTCTTAAACAATTTCTAAATCAAGGAAATCAAGGTTTGTAGGAACAGAAATTGAGGTTGAAGAAGACAAAGAAGCTGGAGTAAAACTAACAGCTTCCTTAAAAGCTTTTAGAGCGATGTATGAAACAAACTTGAGGTTACTATTTTTTTGTTTTGCAGTACTTTTAGATGTCATAACTCTCTTACGTAAATAAGAAGGTGGTGTAAAACAAAAAAAACCTTCTTTATACTGGATTTATTAATTAATTTTTTGTTAAAAACAAACTTTTAAATTTTTTATTTTTTCTATGAAAATTTTGGTTTTGTAAAATAGGAGAGAGTGTTTTTTTCTATTTCAATTATTTTTTTTATTTTTTTTTTTGATGTAGTTCTGCTAACTATTTTATTAAGATTTATAGATTTTTCTGAAGAAAATAAAAGAAATTACATGTCATGAAAAAAACAAAACAAAATAAAAACTATCTAATAATCTAGACTAAATGTTAGCTACCTCCTGTTAATAGAATATGTTAACATACCTATCTGTTTAGGTTGACCTATCATCATCAATTCCCTTCTTTAGACCCAAAAGAACTAGCCTAATGACTATTAAAATCATCAAGAAAAGAAAAAGAACATATCAGAACTGGTTTAAAAATTTGACCATTTATATTCATATGTAAGAGCAAGTTGTATTCATAACTTCCAAGTATTAGTTGGAGCTATGCTATTATCATAAGACAAATGTTTATATTTCTTCTTTATGTTTTTCATGTCAGAAGTGATATTTTTAACAATTCTTTAGTATTCATAAGAAAGCAGTGATATGACCAAATTTCATTGAATAGTCGCTCATAAAGAGCAACTATTGCCTTTATGAGAATCCTATTTGTTTTCTTAAGTGATCGAATCAGTTTCGTGAGATCATCAAAATAATGAAAAAGGTAATTTCCCTTGAATTATAGGTAGAATGAAACTTATTCTGTCTGTAGGATGTGCAAAATGTTTGTTTAAGAGTAGATATAAGGATGATGAGATTGAAGTAAAGAGGGAAGGTGAATAGCATTTTGAAATCAAAGTAAAGATCTGGAACTTAGTATCAGAGATAATAATCTATTCCAATTATTATTATTTTTTTTTTGATGTATCTCTACCAACTATTTTATTAAGATTTATAGATTTTTCTGAAGAAAATAAAAGAAATTACATGTAATAAAAACAAAACAAAAATAAAACTATCTAATAATCTAGACTAAATGTACTAAATGTTAGCTACCTCCTGTTAATAGAATAAGTAAATATACCTATCTATCTAGGTTGACCTATCATCGTCTATTCCCTCCTTTAGACCCAAAGGAACTAGCCCAATGACTACTAAAATCATCAAGAAAAGAAAAAGAACATGTCAAAACCAGTTTAAAAATCTGTCTACATATATCCATATGTAAAGGCAAATTGAATTCATAACTCCCAAGTATTAGTTGAAACTATGCTATTATCATAAGACAAATGTTTACATTTCTTCTTCATGTTTTTCATGTCAGAAGTGATATGTTTTGATAATTCTTTGGCATTCATAAGGGAACAGCGATATGACCAAATTTCAGTAAATAACCGCTCATAAAGAGCATTGATTGCAGTTGTGAAAATCCTATTAGTTTTTTAGAAGATCCAATCAGATTTGTGAGATTATCAAATAAAATAGAAGGTAATTTTCCTTGAATAATGAGTAGAAAGGAACTAATTCTATCAGATGGGTATGCAAAATGTTTATTAAGGAGTAACTCTACTGGTAAAGAGATTGAGATGAAAAGAGAGGAAGAACAGCATTTTGAAATTAAGGTTATAATCTGAGACTTTACATCAGAGATGATTGTCGTAAGTTTCAATGAATAAGCATCACATGATCATAAATGATCAGCTGTTTCAGTAGTCAAATTGCATTCTACGCAGTTCCAATTTCTGTAAAAATCTGATCTTAATTTTTCAAGACAAGATAAAGTGGATAGCTCTCCTAAGAAAATCCTCATTATGAATAAATGGAGTTTTCTCTGTTAGAAAAAAGTTGAATACAGTCAGAACTCGATATAACGAACCCTCTGGTTTGATGATTTTGGTTAATTATAATGAGAATTTGAAAAAATGAGTTTTTCTTAATATACCGATTTAAATAGTAAATAATGTAAAAATTCGCTATACAGAGAAATTATTAAAAAAATTTTTTATTGTTGTATTACGTGTTCATGTATAAATATATTATTTGTTTATTTGGTATTACATTATTTGTTATTCCTACGTTTATTCATAAAATATTCCTATAAAGTTCCATTATTGTAAATTATTTTCAAAAAAAAAAATTTCTAATTAAAAGTTAATAAATTCATCCATATTTAATTGGATTAAAGTTTCTGATTTATATCTCAACACCTTACGTCTAATACTTTTTAAGATTCTCAGTTCTTCATTAGTCACTTCAAAATTTTCCAGTGAAAAATTATGTAAATTAATCAAGTTTTCTATATTAATCAATGCTTCTGTCAAGAAAATAACAGGAATAATTTCTTCTTCATCTTGCAAATCATCTGCATTTGGATTTGGTCTTACTGTTTCAACAATTTCATCATCTAATAAAAAACAATCATCGCTGTTAATTTTATCAGCATTTATATAATTTAATGTAGATAACGGATCATCAAATAATAATTTTCTGATCGCATCTTTCAAATCCTTTTAATCTTTCTTTTCAATCAACTTAATCATAGCATTAACATCATCTTCCTCATCATTACCTTCCTCATCCGATTCATCACCTTTAGATGGTAGAATTTTAGTTTTTATCCAGCAGTTTTTAATTGTAGTTAATTCAACTTGGTTCCATACTTTTACAACAAAATCAATTGCATTACAGATTGTAATAGATGCTGCTTGATTATTTAGCTCTTGCGTAAAATTATATGCTTTAACCCTGCATTCTATCAAGTGTTTTCGATATTTGGCTTTAAATGAGTTAATAATTCCAGTATCTAAGGGTTGTAGATGCGCAGTGATATTTGGTGGTAAATAACATAATTCAATATTACTAAAAGAAGGAATTTCATCTTCTTTTCCATAAATAGGAGCGTTATCTACTAATAAAAGAATGTTTTTCCCTTGAGCACGCATTAAACTATTTAAATTTTTTAAATAGTCTAACCAAATTGACTGTTGCATCCATACAGTCTTATTCTAATAATAATCTACACTATCTTTGACAGATATACCATGAAGGGGTCGAGGATTTTTATACTTATATATAAATAACGGCTTGAGTTTATCTTCACCTGTAGCATTGCATGTTAATAAAATAGTAACTCTATTTTTGGATTTTTTAGTTCCAATTACAGGACCTTATGCAAGTGTTTTTGAAGGTTCTAATTGCCAGAAAAGAGCTGGGTAAAAAAAAAAAATAAACAGTTGTAAATATCTTGCAAATCATATTCAGATAATTTTTCAGCAATTGTTGTTTGGTATTCATTAAGCTTATCAATATCAGATGCACTAGCAGCCTCACCCAATTTAACATATAATCAAAGAGTATTTCTTTTTTAAAATTAGTTAACCAACCTGCAGATACATTGAATCTTGTAATGCCAAATTTATTTGCAAATAATTTGGCCTTTTTTTATAATATATCTCCACATAATGTTTGATTTATAGACAAAAACTGAGACATCCAAATACTAACTGCCTCATCTATTTCTTTATATATTGGTTCTCAAAACCTTTTCCTATCCTGTTCAGGACTAGAAATAGATAAATATTCAGACTTTCTTTTTAAAATATCACTAATTGTATTAGGCTTAATATTATAATATTTAGCAAGTTCAGTATTTAACATGAACTATTTTAAAAAAATTAAATTCGATCAACGTTTAATCCTTGTCGAAATTACGTCATATCACATGATTTTTTATGGATTATCAGCTTTTTTAAAATAAAGTCTTTCTTTTATCCTATAGATAATATAACACGTTTTTTTCAGAAGACATAGCGAAGTATGATTAAAAGAAATGATGATTTTTTGATCTATGATAACAAATATTTATAATTTGATCAATTAACACTTATTACATTTATTATATTGCTATATTAAGAATAATCTGTTATATATAGAAAAATATTTTATCTTTATATCAATGATCGTTAAATAAAATAAGAAATCTTTTTTTATAATGATGATCAATAAAATGAGGGAAAAATTATTATCAGTTCATTGCGAATAAATACATATTAGTGGTTTACAACTAGACTTTATTATATGTAATATCATGAAATTTATAATAAAATCATTATACAGTAATCAAATTAATTATAGGTGGTTTTGGTTTGAGAAAAAAGTTCATTATAAGCCAAAATCAGCTTATCGCGAATCGTTATATCGAGTTCTGACTGTAGGTAGACTGATCCGACAATATAGTGTTCCAATTGATTCTTGCCTGTCATGTTAAGCTTTTGAGATTAGTATTTCTATGCAAGTAAATAATATTAGAGACTGTAGTAGCATAGCAGCAAAAATGTTTTTAATAAAGTGTCTTGCTGAGGATTCTATAATAATGTCATCAAATTGAAATAATAAATTGAGAGAAGGAACTTATAAGTAGTTAATGGAGATCACTGGTAATTGTGTTCCTAATCTGGCAAGATCATTAGCAATATTATTATAAATATCACCACTATGTCTTTTTACTTTGATGAGTGTAATATTGAGGTTAAGTAGATCTACAATATATTTGATTGTTTTCCAAAGAGTATAATTAGACACTTTTTCAAATGTTCAGATAGAAATATTATTGTTAATAATATAAGAGCTAAATCCATGTATTTTAGCTATACTGTCAGTGTAAATAGTTATATTGGAACTATTGGGAGAAACAATCAATGTTGTAAGAAGTTCAAAGATTTCAGCTCTAGTTGATAAAATCCAATTAATTACAAAAGCACGAAAAGAGAGTTATTAATTCAAACAGATTTATCCTATTCCCATTTTATATTGATCAGTAGTGGATTAAATTAATGAGTCATTTGAATAAAAAGATAGAGAAGTAGAGGAAGAAAGAGAAATAGCTATCTCAGAAAGAAAATTAATATATTGAGTTTCGTTAATGAGTTGAGATATTAATGATAACATGGTTCTATTTTACTGGGATAAAGGTATGATCAAAGATGCTTTTTGTTTTGCACAAAATGCAAGTTTAAATAAGAACAGACAAGAAGAGTTTTTTAACGTAACTTTCTGATGTTGTATTTTCTTATTATATCTATTTTAACAATGCTTTGAAGTAGAACTTTAGAGATACATATTTTTGTACTATTTAAAAAACAACCAGAGCATTTAACAAGACTTTCAAGTCCTATATTATTTGTAATTAAATGAAAGTGACAATATCAGCTGTCTCTGTATGAGGGTGCTTTCGAGTAACTTGTCCATAAATATTAGTATTAGTATGCGAATTTCAGAAGGTGATATATTCTCTTCTAGTGTCAAAAGTATTTATATCTAGATCATAAAGTGAACTAAAAGAATAATTATCAGCTAAATCTAAATTCTAATTTAATACTTTATAATAAAGATCTGTAGAATTAAATTGATTGAGGAGAGCTGTTGTAAATAATTTAACTTGAAGAGACCAAAAATCTTGTAGGTTGTAATATTTGTTATTATTGAGGATAGCAGTAGGTATAGTGATGGCAAAATCAGACTTTCTTTTAAAAAGAGTCCTAATAAAACAAAAGTAAACATTACATTCACGTTCAGAAAGAGGTGTACATTGCAATCTATATTCTAAGAGTGGACAAAAGACAGCATTAACTATGTATGCAATTTGTTTATCTGTGAGAGGCTTGGGCTTCATGACTGCTGCAAAATTGTTAATATCTTTTTGGATCTGATTTTTGACATAAGTTTGAGAGTTTGAACGGTTAATCCAAATTACTAAAAATTGCATAGAATTTTGCTCAGACATGATAGTAACGTTAGAAGAACCAAAGTTGATGTTAATGAATTGAAATACAAATAATTTTGTTATAAGAAGCTTTGATTTAATTAAATCGTAAAAGTCATCTGCTATTGCAAGAATCTCTTCTAAGTTATATTAATCCAATTAGTATACCCATGAAAGCCAAAGAGAAAATGAATTCTGAAAGAGTCATAGTAGTGTTGCTGATGATGTTATTAGTCCATGTATGTAAGATTTTGTATCCTTTGTTTAAAGTATCAACTTTACACAAGAGCGGATCAACCTTCTTGATCAATACCAATTTTAACATCATAATAATCAGTAAGTCCATCAGCTGTAAAGATAGCATTTTTTCTATTAGTGAAAAGATTGATAATAAATCTATACATTTAGCAGGAATCTTAATCCGTTGTAAAACGAGACGAAAAAATTTGAAATCTACATGATCATAGGCTTTAAGAGATCTTGTAGTAGAATCCATAACTCTTTTTTATTTTCATTGGCATCTTCTAACAACATATTTAGAATTTTGATTGTTTTTCTGTAGAACCTTCAGGTAAACCAGCAAAGTTGTTACCTTTCAGGACATGGTATTTGGCGAGAATATTTGAGAGTCAATTTGAAATTATTTTAACAAATGCTTTTTGTAATATTTCTAATAAGATAATTAGACAAGTCTTAGTAATGTCATATTCCTATTCAATTGGTTTGGAAATTGGATATACATGTGCAATTTTCCATTCACTAGGAGTGTCACTAATAGTGAAACACATGCAGATTAATTGCCAAACTAAATATTTAAATTTATCATCACAAATGTTAAAATATTTCATTACGTATGCCTGAAGGTCCAGCAGCTTTGTCTTTTGCTAAGCTAAAGAATTGAGCATCATTCATTATAAGTAGGAGGTTGTATGAGATTATCGTATATACTATCAGATACATGTTCCTTTGGCTGATACTGTAAGGTCCATTTACCATCTAAAGATCTCAGAAGCGTTGATGGTAAAGCATTATTATGGAAGTGATTGTTTGCAACTTTTTTAATTTTATCAGGATCTAAGGTGAAATGTTTAGAGTCATCATCATGATTGATAAAAACACGATTTAAAGTAACTTTTTTTTTTTGTAAAATAGAATCAATCATTCTACTAAGTTGAAATAGTAATTAATCACATTTTTTTTCAATGAGTATTTTGATCTGTGAATCAGTATTTTTCTTCGCATCAATTTTGGTAAGCTTATATAAGACTTTATAGATGCTATTAAGAAATTTTTTGACTTTTTTAACATTTGATAAATTAATAAAAAAAGGCAAGGGATCCAAGGGATATGAAATATCTTTGACATAGTAACAACAATATTTAGGTTGCACTTCTATTTATTACCAATAGGCCATAGATAAAGATGAGTGATGAAACTCAAAAAAGGCAATTAATAAACAGCCGAAACTATATTAAAACATAGTGAGAGGTACGACGAAACCCTGAAACCTGAAATTAGCTGAAACTATATTAAAAACATAGTAAAGAATATGACAAAATTATTTTGAGAGAGTTTTGGCTAGCATCTTTAGCTATAGACATTCTAATATTCTTTTAGAACAAAATTTTAAAAGAATCTTTTTAATTTTGGTAAGTGAAGAATAATAGTTTGAGAGCTCTTTTGGTTTAGACGTACGATCTTGTGAAGAAATCCATTTATGAGGGATTTTGGAATTACTAATGGCTAATACAGCTTGTTTTAATTCTATTTACAGATTATTCATATTGGTATGGTTAGGTTTAAAATCTTACAAATGATCAAAGTGGTAGTTGTTGTAATAGGTATTAGAATATTCAGCAAATCTTATCTAATTTAAGAAATTCATAGATTTAAGAAGAGGAACCTTTTTTAGTATTATTGATCCTTGAACGAGCTTGAGATTCATGCTGTATATTAGAAAAGTAAGTAATAAAAATCTCATGATCTGAATTATAGAGGTATGAATGAACTATATTACAATAGAACAAGTCAGAAATAAGATTCTGAGAAGCAAATATTGCATCAATTCGATTGGAAATATTTGATCTTTTGTATGTAAGTAAGGGTGTATCATAACATAAGTCATATAATTCCAAGAAATTTCTGAGTACTAGACCATATACAAGATCATACTTCCAAGAAATAGTTTTACCAGAATCAATGATACGTTGTAATTTGTTCAGATCTGCATTGAAATCACCCATGATGATAACATGAAAACCTGATTTTAAACTATTATCTATAAGCTGTAGTAATGTAGTTTGTAAGACTTTCATTTATTTAGATTCAATAGCATAGATGTAGATTGAGAAAACTCTTAATTTAATATTGCCTTTTAGATATAGATCCACGTAAATATAACGATCATTATCCAAGAATTTTTTCACAATATGTTTAGACCAAGATTTGCTGATAAGTAATCTAATACCTGAAAACTTATTAGAGATAGAACTTCACAGTGTATCAAAATTAGGGTCAGAAGAACATCTGTATAATTGTGATGACTAATGCCAAGTTTTAGACAAAGTAACAAAGTTAACGTTCTTTTGAAAAAATATATCAAGTATCTTGCTATTTTTAATATCATTTCGAAGAGAATGAATATTATGAGTAGCAAAGGTAAAAGTGTTTCTATTTAAGATTAAGCTTCTATTATCACTGTGTAAATTTTCTAAATCGTTATTTATGATAAGTGAAAATTGATCACGCAATGAATGTAAATTAGAAGGAGAGGGAACATTATTATTTGTCAGTAGAGAATAGTTGTTATTAATATTAATATCAGTAGGAGGCATGACGGGTAACAAAATATTATTCATTGTATTAATCATTTAAAGAATATAAATAAGGGATGTATCTAATTTTGAGATTGGCTAGCATTTATTGCAAATTATTCAATTTGTTTGAACATTCTGTCTATCTGTATTTTTTGTTCAGCAATAATGGCAGCTTGTTCATTCACCATATTGGTAAGGTCAGGTTTTGGGGTCAAAATTAATGAAGTTGAAGAATCATCACTTAAAGATCCAGTAATATGAGATCTTTTATTAGACGTATCTTGTGATCTTGGTGATTGTTGAAAAACGTGAAAAACAATTAAGGATCTTTTCCTTTATTGACACTAGTTGAAGGAATTACTGTAGATATAATTGAAGAAGAAGCCTGAAGAGATTCCAGCTTGGCAATTCTAGCATCCAGTTCATTCATATTATTTTTCATGCTAAAGAGAATTGAGAGAATCTGATCCAATTTATTATTAATATCATTATTTAGATTGTGAACAGAATCTTTCACAGTTGGTTTGATAATATCATTCTGTGGTAGAGGTAGAGGAGTATTCTTATTCTTGATGCCTCAGAATATGATTTAGAAGAATGGTTAGATCAATTAAAAGTCTTTATATCGAGTTATTTTAGGTAGTAAACTTAGGTTTTAGTTGATTTTCATTATCATTTGGTAAGGCAATCTTTTTCTGTAAATAGAGACATTGCATAACTAGATGTGCTGGATTACCACATTTGTAATAACTTCTTAGCATCAGGAGAATACCAAATCAATTGATTATTCTCAAAAGTGAAATGTTGTTGTGTTGCATGATTAGAGTTTCTTCACTTTCAAAATGTAAGATAAAGAAAGGACGAGGTTTGTAATTGTTAGATCTTAGGATATAACTAGCTCTAGCTTTGGTTGCAAGAATTATGTCATGAAGATTTCTTGCGATTGTTCTAAAAGGAAGGTTTATTAGTTTGATATGATGGGTGTTTCTATATTTAACGTCTTTTGAAGACATATTGCAAGGGTTGACACTAATAGAATCATTTTAGACAAATCAGCTTCATACTTGATAAAATAGTTCGATACATTTGGAATTTTTGTAAGTAATATAAGCATGTTATCACATGCCTCTTACTATTATTCTAAAATCTGTAACAGTCCTATATTTAGTGAAGACTTATTTAATGTTGGTTGGTTTCATTTGCAATGGAATGTCAGTAACATGAATAGTTCTTTATTGAATTGCATATTAGCTTTATATTGGGTAAAATCACAGAAAGAATTGATCTTCAGATCAGGGATGGTCACATAAAGAGCTGCGGCAGCTGCGTCTGATATCATGAAATAGACAATTACATAATATGTCAAATTTATGCGACAGACAAATATTCCTTTAAAGTCATTATTTTGAGCGAAAATATTGTTGATAGCAAGGATGATTTTGCTGTTATTCTTTTCTTTGAAGTAAACTTGATACTATTAGCAATTGCAAAGGGGGTAGCTTTGGTAATAACAGTAAAATCTTTCAAATCTTCTTTCATATCATTATCTTCAAAATATTCATTAGTGTCCAAAAGTTTTGACCTATTTTTAGATGAAGAAGAGTTTTTAGAGATATTATCAACTTTTATGTTATTATTATTGTTGTTATTCAAGGGTGAAATAACTGGTGAAATTTTGTTGATAGCGGCAATTTTAGATATGTCAAAAACTTCAAAATCCATTTCTTTATTTGGTAATAAGCCAAAAACTTCTTAAACAATTTCTAAATCAAGGTTTGTGGGAACTGAAGTTGAGGTTGAATAAGACGAAGGATCTGAAGTAAAACTAGCAGCTTCCTTTGAAGCTTTTGGAGCTATGTATAGAATGAACTTGGAGTCACTATTTTTTTGTTTCACAGCGCTTTTACTCGTCATAACTCTCTTACATAAGATAGAAGGTAGTGTAAAACAAAAGAAACCTTCTTTATACTGGATTTATTAATTTTGTTAAAAACGAACTTTTAAAATTTATTATTTTTTTTTTCTATGAAAATTTTTGGTTTTGTAAAATAGGGAAGAGAGTTTTTTTTTATTCCAATTATTAAATAAATTGAATTTAATGTATATCTTGATATTAATCACACATTATATGACGAATACTATAAAAGAAAATTATATACAAAGGTTACATGAAGCGAATTGGAACTTAAATTAAAGCTAAAAATGACGTTAACAATGCTATAGAATTCTTTTTATATACTTATATATTAAAAAAATTTATAGCCTCATAATTAATTAAGTCATCTAAAATTAATTATCATTCCTGTAATTAATTACGTCTACAAGTATTAATTACTACCCATAATTAATTACATTTCGCAATATTAATTACTATCTACGTAATTAATTACATTTATAAGTATAATTACCACCCTTGTAATAATTATGTCCCCCGTAATTAATTACCACTCCCATAATTAATTTCGCAATTATGTTTTTTTAAAAAAATATAGTAATTAATTACCATAATTTCGTATTACGTATATACTTAATTAAGATAATTACTATGCTAATTATAGCTTCAATAAAAACTTTTTTCAACTGTTGTTCAACAATTATAGGATTAGTTATATCAGGTTCTTTTACTAAAGGATCTTATGTAATAGTAGGATTTATATTAATAAGACTAATTGGCATTAATTCCTTCATGTATATATTAATTTCTTGACAAATTTGCGAAATAGCATATTCTCATGGTAATTTTGATTCTATAGCTGCAAAATCGTGATATGCATTATGTGAAACTTTCTCTATATCTAGCATATAAACTACGTATTGTAATCTTTGTTTTTTTAAAAGTATCTTCTCCAAATGATACATGAATATCTTTACTTTGTACAGTAAAATCCAAAGTTTTCAAAACAACACAATCTTTGAGATTATAACGTTTTTAACTGGCATTTCAAAATGTATTTGTTTTCTTTTTGCTAGTATTCTGCATGAATCAGATCAGATTGGATTTGGGCAAAATCCAATTCAATCCAAATCTGAACAATCCAAATTTGAATTAATTTGAATCTGCAAATCTAAATCTGATTCGATCAGAATCAAACAAATTTGAATCTGAATCTATATCTGAATCTATATCCATATCTGACAGATCAAAAAATTTTTTTTAATAAAAATCCACCTCTGATATTTGGAATGACGTTTTAATATTTAAAAAACAACAATTTTGTTGTTTTTAACAAAAATCATCTTCTAAAGTACAGAATGGTGTTTTAATAGTAAAAAAATAACAATTTTGTTATTTTTTAACAAAATTTACCTTCAATATTCAGATCAGTATTTTATTATATAAAATTAAATTTTTATTAATAAATGCTATGTCTGACTTTCAGGATGGCATTATAATATAAAAAATTATTTTTTATTATTTTTTTATTAATAAATATCACATTCAACTTTCGAAATAATATTTTAATATAAAAAATTAATAAAAATTAATTTTTTTATTAATAAATCTTGCGTCTGACTTTTGGGGCAGCATTTTATTATTATAAATTAATTTTTTTAATTATAAATGCTATATCTGATTTTCAGGATTGTATGTTGTTATTAAAAATTAATAAAAATTTTAATTTTTATTAATAAATATTATGTTTAACTTTCAGGGTGATATTTTAATATAAAAAATTAATAAAAATTAATTTTTTAATAATAAATATTGTGTCTGACTTTTGAGATGACATTTTATTATAAAAAATTAATTTTTATTAATTTTTTATTAATAAATACTGCATCTGACACTGGTCGAATGATGACAAATAGGAATCAAATCAGATTCCAATAGCCCATTTTATTAGGCTCTGATAAGATACCAATTAGAGAACATTGAATTATATGTATAGTTGCTGATTGTGATCAATTATTAGCATCATTCAGCATAAAATTATTTACCAATTAGAAATACTAATCAGGATACCAACCAGCTTAACATCAGATTATAATATAACCATATTATTTTTGTCTTTTCAACCATTAAAAATATAGCCGATTGATATTTAATTTTTCATATGATATTAATAAATAAATCAAATTAACTGTGATCGTATATATGGATTATTGCTTAATACAAAATAAATTATATTCAGAAATGATTTTATTTGTTCAATTTAATTGCATTTCAAATTAAAAGTAATATGATATATGATATATACTATATATGTAATAAAATTCGCTAAATTATATTTATAATTTAATGCTAATGTAAAATAAATCCAGTAGCATCTTGATAATAATAAATGTTAAATATATATAAAAATGCAAGTTGTTTAACCATCAACCAGTTTACTCAGAAGAATTTTTACTGATCTTTTTCTACAGGCTATTTTAACTTCATTCTTCAAAGAACCTTGGTAATCTCTAACCGTTTCATTTTAGAATATGAAATGATGCTATTTGTTCTTTATTATAGAAGTTATTGGTATTGTAAACTCAGGTATGTTTTTTTGGAACCTTAGAAGTTTCTGCAAATACTTGATCAATAAAATCTCTTAGAAATAATTGAAGCTGTAATAAAATTATTAATATATGCCATTTGATATCAAAAGATCGATTATTTCATAAACTTACAGTAGACAAATACTACTTTAGGTCCTTAACAATAATCTTATGTTTTTCATTAGGATTTTCTACATCTGATTTTGAAACTTCTGGTAAATAATATGTCAAATCTTTATTGATTTGTTAAAGTTCACATTTTTTAAAATTTTGGATTAAAGGATCACTAATCATTTGTAATTTCTCTATCATTCCGGCTCTTGTCACCCGTTTCTATAATTAATGATAGAAAAATTAATTAGTTATTGAAACAAATATTATATATAATGTTACTTACCTCATTTCTGCGACAGATCATATGTTTATGTCGAGCATTCTTATCTTGAAACTCTTATAATCATGATTTTTTCAGATGTTCTTCACGTTGATGTTTGTAGCAAGCGTAAATCATTTTATATATGATAGCTTCAGTGACTGGAAAGGTTTTAAAGTCCAAAGCTGACTTTACAGTTGGTATAATTGTATTATTGATGAGGATACGTTGTGAATCAAAAGTATGATTCAAATCCAACCGACTTTCAGAAGGGATCCTTTTAATTATCTAAAATACTTCTCTTTAAAATTATATTAATTGTATCAATAAAATTTATCATTATAAATCAAATCAAATAAATTAATTTACTTACCTTCAAAGCATCCTTAAATTCTTCAGGCATGTCTTCAAAGAATAAATATTTTGGAATCCTACAATAGATGGAGGAAGATCTTTGATCAGAATCAGAATATCTATGATCAGATTCAGAATATCTATAACCGAATTCAGAATATTTACGATTAGATTTAGAATATTTATAATTAGGTTTAGAGTAACTTCGATCTGATTCAGACCTTTAGTTGAATTTGGAGAACTTTCGATCGGATTCACTTTCAGAATCGAAAAATCTCGACCTGAATCAGTGATGTTTTTCATATTTTTTGATCTTTATCATTTCTGATATCTCCACTTTTAGTGTTAGTATTAGTGTTAGTATCAGCGTTAATGTTAATGTTAGTATCAGTGTTAGAGTCAGTATAATTATTATTATACTTATAATTTTGATATGATAATATAGGTAATAAGCTGCTCAACACATTAATTTTTAGAATTCGTATTGGTCTTGGAGTGATAGGTTTTGAAGATATAATAGGAATATTATTTATGTCTTTCATTTAAAGAGAAATCCAGAGTTTTAAAGTGAAAACGATCTTTAATATTAGAATTCGATTTTTGTGGCATATCCTCCAATGTTTTAAATGAAGTTGAAAGTCCTGCTTCGATATTTTAGATGTACTGATAACAGACTTTCTAATTTTTTCTTGATTTTGAGCTGGAATAACCTCGATTGATGATCTTTCCTTTTCCATCGTAATTTTGAAATTAGCCTCTTTAAGCTTTTCTCGTTTAATCATTTCTTTTAAATACTAGACTCCTTCAGATAATGCAACTATTATAGTTAAAGTAAATAAATCGATATATTATGATCTTTGTATTATCAACAATACAATTGATAATACTTTAAACTTATTTAGATCTTGTTCTTCATAACTATGTGATCATTTATTATACTTATTTGATGATGGATTTTCAAATAATAATGAATTAGCTGAATCTGTATTCTCAAAAGATAAATCATAAGATGGATATTGATAGTGGTAAGAACGCTTATATTTACTTTATTATTGTATTACAGGAAATAATAAAAAAATGTTTTAAGTAAATTATTGTTTATTAAAATTATCTTACCGGTTTCTATTATACTGTTTTATTTCTTCATGATGGCTTCTACCCCTGTTGTAATCAAAAAAAACAGTTACTTTTTCGCTCATTACTTCCTGAGTGACTTCTACCCCTGCTGTAATTGGAAGAATGATCATAATTTCTCTTTTATTCATTACTTCTTGAAAAACTTCTATCCCTACTATAATCAGAAGAACGGTTATGGTTTTTCTTTTGCTTATTACTTCTTTGAAAAATTTCTATCTCTACTATAACTAGAAGAATAATTATGGTTTTTACAAGTCATGTTTGTTGATACATGAAAAAGTAAAACAGATCAGGAAACAGATTCAGAGACCTTTTATATTTACAGTAGATATTAAAAGTAGTTTATTTAATTTACAAAATTACATCACAAAATTTTTCTGAAGTTTATAAGTTGATTAATAAACTACATGAACTATTTACATCATATTGAGCCACATACCATTGTTATTGACTTCTCTTGTATTATCACATCAAAAAATATTACGTTAGCCTACATTAAGATCTTTGCATATTACTGATCCATAATTCTGACTATTTCATAACATTTTTTTTAATATTGATCAAACTTGTTGATTTATAATATTAAGATAATTTTAAATAATTTAAAATAGAAAATTTTGAACTATCAAATTTAAGCCGACATTAGGTATAAATTTGGTTAGAATTCGGTCAATAAAGATTATGAAATATTATAAAAAATATCATTTTATTATAAGTATTATATAATCAAGTTATAATCAAACGAATTCTGAATTCTAGAACTATGTAGTTTATAAGTAACTATTTTAAAATATCAGAGTGAACATAAAACTTTAACTAAACTTTATATGAATGCATATATATATACGCGTTATATTTTATGTGATATTTTAAACATATACTAACTCGTTCTTGTATTCACAAATGAAATAAAAATCCGATGTCTTCTAAATTTATTAAACCTACTAGAGTTAGACCAAAAGTACAATGTTATTGTAAAAAATGTAATGGCAAACTTGTTGAAACAAGAACAAGAAAAAGTCATGAAATGGATGATAATCGACTTCAAACTTCTATATATGAAATAAAGAAAGGCAATGAAAAGTAAACATTCTAGCCAATTTAAGGAAATATTCTAGATTTGTTTCAGTTGAAATTCAACCAATCAGTACAGATCCTTTTCAAAATCTTCGTGATGATAATGAAATAATTGATAACAATCACGATCGGTCTGACAAAGAATTCTTTACTTCACCTATTAACGTTAGAAAAAAATGAAGAAAGTATGATTGATATCAAATGACCTATGATCATACTCTCATCATTCCAGATGAAGAACTTGAACAAGTAGTTGGCTCTAGTAGTAAGGAAGATTCTTATATATCAAATGATGATGATGATGCTGATCATGAACTATTCTTTGACGATGAGGTTCTGATTGAGTTATTTACATCCCCCGATTCTTACAATATTAATTATAATTCAGACCAAGAATATTATAATATGAACATAAGTAATTTATGGATTCTTCTCTGGATCTTCAAATATCAAGAAAGGTTTAGACTTCCTGATATAGCAATTAACTTATTAATTGGCTTCTTTAGCCTTATTTTGAAAAATGTTGATCCAAATCGATTTGATAGCTTTCCATTGACCGCTTATATAACTAGGAAGATACTAGAAATTAAAAAAAGATCAAAAAATTTTGCAACATGTCTAAATTGTAACAAATTGTATGATATTGCAACTATAATTCCTGTAAATTCGAATGGAAATGTGAATTCAGGATTTAAATGTATTTATGTTGAATTTTCCAACCATTCGATACAGAATTAACGTAAATCTTGTGTGGCAGAATTACTAATGAAGGTTCTAGCAAATAATGGATACATTTAGCAATTAAAGTTGGTATATTCATTACCATGTTTAAAAACTCAATTATTCACAATGTATCAAAGACCAGGCTTTGAAGAACTTTTTGAGTAAATGGGTAAGTCAGGATTATGAAGATAGTTTGATGTCTGATATTTACAATAGTGAAATATGGAAAACATTTCCATTTAACACTAATGACTTGCATCCATCCCAATTTTTTACGGCTGAAATTGCAGATTTACATCTAGGTATCATGATAAACCTAGATTGGTTCCAACCATTTGATTTGACATCCTATAGCACTGGAGCGATATATGATGTGTTTTGTAATCTATCACAGGATGTTTAATTTAAAAAGGAGAACATGTTGATTTTTGCTCTTTTACCAGGCTTAAACGAGGTTAAATTACATTGGATAAATCACTATCTTGCTCCAATAGTAGATGAATTACTAGAATTTTGGGATGGAGTTTATTTACCTGCTACTGATAAATTTCCTGCTGGTAGAAAGATCTGATTGGCCATAATTTGTTGCAGTAATGACATTCCTGCAGCAAGGAAATTATGTGGCCATATATCTGTATTGGTTAGGTGTCATAGGTGCTATAAAAGAGCGAGTAATGAAGAGAGTCAAAGACTAAATTTTGCGAGTTTGATGATATGAGTGATTGGTTTAAAACAAGAGATCCAGTAGAGCATCAACACAATGCCATGCTTTGGAAGCATATGCAAACAAAAAATAACAGGAAGCAACATATCAGTAGGACTCATGTTAGATGGTCTGAACTGCTTCATTTTCCTTATCACAATCCAGTGAGACATTTAATTGTTGACCCGATGCATAATTTATTTTTAGGAATTGCTCATTGGATTGTAAATAGATTATGGATTGATGGTAAAATAATCTTAAAACCACATCTCAAACTAATGGAAAGACACGCAAAAAATATTAAAATCCTAACCAATCTTGAAAGAATTCCACATAAAATAGCAACTGGTGAAGGGTTTTTCAAATTCACTGCAGATCAATGGAAAACAGTTATTTTAATTTATATGATTCCATTGATGTAAGATATACTATCAGAATCTAACTGAAAAATTTTAGCAAATTTTGTTAGGGCTTGCTCTTTATTAGTTTTACGCATTATAGATAATAATGTATTGGATGAAGCACAATCACAACTACTTTAAATTGCTCAACTAATTGAAGAGCATTATGGCTCAAAAGTAATTACTCCAAACTCATTTCATATAGTCGAATGTTGTTAGGACTATAACCCATTATATTCTTTCTGATGTTACTCTTTTGAAAGAATGAACGGGATTTTAGG
Source organism: Funneliformis geosporum (assembly GCA_946474995.1). Classification (NCBI taxonomy): domain Eukaryota; kingdom Fungi; phylum Glomeromycota; class Glomeromycetes; order Glomerales; family Glomeraceae; genus Funneliformis; species Funneliformis geosporum. The sequence continues at coordinate 24,385 of CAMKVN010000565.1, forward strand.
TAAGTTAATATATATATTATAAAAAATAAATTTTTATAACTCTTTCCGAGAATAGTTATTTGCTTTTTTTAGGCTCCTTTCCAAATAATCATCGTCAAATTAAGCCAGAATTATTATGAATAATTATGCAAACTGGTGACTTGACAATCTCCTATCTGCTTAATCAGATAATATAAAGCTTATCAAAGGATTAGAATTGATACTTCCACAGGCCACTTCAGGAAGCTTAATAGTCTATGATAATTTTCATTATGCTGAAATGGTTCATTTAAGGCAAATTTATCGACTCGAGACTGAAGATACAATTACTAGCATTGAACCTTTCCCTGATGAGATGTCAATTTGCCAAATGATATATATAGTATTCTAGTGGATTATTACAATGACGCTTATGACTTGGAATTTTTGTTTATTATGGAATTAGCTCAGAAAACTATGAAAACCACTGAACATTCTGTCAACAGATTTATTATTCAGCCTCAGATTAATCAGTACAGACATATGCGAATTAGAGCTGAAATTTTTGGATCAACAAATACGTCTTGATATTTAAAAACTCATTCATTATTGCCAAGTTTGTATAAGATAATAATTTAGTTGAATATTTTCCTGGTCAAGTTCAATACTTCTTCAAGCATGAAATTAATTTACCTGAAGGAAAGCAAATTCATCGAGTGGCATATGTAAGATGGTTCTTGCCAGTTCCATCTTACCAGACAAGATTTTATTGTCAAGTTGATGATGATATTAAGAGCTGTAATATAGAAATTTGGAGAAAAGATTTTTATGACATTAGTAGAGACTGTATCATATCAGTGCACAATATATTTAGTCATTTTATATCTAGCAAGTTCAAAATTGGTAAAAGAAATCCTATTGCATATATGGCTGTTATCCCAATTGGAAGACGTTTCATATGTAGTTGTTTTATATTGTATTACTTAATAAACTATTGTTACTTATTTAATTAATATTGTCTATTCGGCATGTATACAAAATGAATCAGAACTTAGTTTTATTAAATATTTAAATAAACATCAACTGGAATTTTTATATAATTAATTGTATAAATAAATATCAATAAGAATAACGATAAACACCAATTTTTTAATTACTTGATTTATATCCGATTTGTAATAAATGCTGATTGCTCCTTATTTTTACATATTAAGTGTCTGAATTGGCAAATATACTCAAATCAGCATGATTGCCAGTTTGACATCGTTTAACTGGTGTGACTTTCAGAATAGCATTTTAATATAAAAATTATTAAAAATTAATTTTTTAATAATAAATGTCATATTTGATTTTTGAGGTGGCATTTCATTATTAAACATTAATTTTTTAATAATAAATGTTGCATCTGACTTTTGAGGTGGCATTTTATTATTAAAAATTAATAAAAATTAATTTTTTTATTAATAAATACTACATCTGACTTTCGGGATGACATTTTAATATAAAAAATTAATAAAAATTAATTTTATTATTAATAAATACTGTATCTGACTTTCAGGATAGCATTTTAATATAAAAAATTAATAAAAATTAATTTTTTTTATTAATAAATATAACATCTGACTTTCAGGTAGTATTTTAATATAAAAAATTAATAAAATTAATTTTTTATTAATAAATATCACATCTGACTTTCAGGGTGGCATTTTAATATAAAAAATTATTAAAAATTAATTTTTTAATAATAAATGCTATGTCTGATTTTTTGGGTAATATTTTAATATAAAAAATTATTAAAAATTAATTTTTTTAATAATAAAAGCTTTGTCTAACTTTTGGTATAACATTTAATATAAAAAATTATTAAAAATTAATTTTTTTAATAATAAATATCACCTCTGACTTTTGGGATGGCATTTTGTTATTAAAAATTAATATAAAATTAATTTTTTTTTAATAAATATTGCATTTGACTTTTAGGATGGCATTTTTTATTTCAAATCTAACAAATCAGATCTGAATCTAAATCTGAATCTGATGGATCGAATCTGAATATAAATCTAAATCCTTCAAATTGAATCAGATCTTTTGCAGAACACTACTTTTTGCAAGACATTTAGCATGTTTAACTTGGGTTAATTTACTTAATTCTTCATAAAGTTTTAATTCTTATGATTTACTCTTACGATTCTTATCAGTGCATTTTAATTGAAATCCAAAAAGATGAACTTTAGAAATAACTGTTTTTTTATTTGATGTTATTCTCTAATAGAATAATATTTTTTATTATATGCTTTTCTAATTATAAAAGTATAATTTTTGCTAAAACTTATTCTATGTAATTTAACAGAAGCATCAAATGAAGATTGAACAGAAATAACTTAATATTAGAAATTACTTCCAAAATAAATTAAATAATGCAGAATTCCTTTTATATAATGTATGTAATATTGAATAGTGCAATAGTTACTAGTCTGATCCCAAATAGTTTGAATTATACATGAAGTCGAAATGAAAACCCAAAAGTCGAAATGTTTCGACTTTGGAGGTCAAAGTCGAAATGAAAAGT
>CAMKVN010000566.1:0-26904 GCA_946474995.1 Funneliformis geosporum
TTTTACTCTAAAATGTAATACTAAAAATAAATCCAGTAATTTAATATGCTGATAATCGCATTGTACGATGTTTAATTGACAAAAATACAAGCTACTAATAGAATTTCTCTTTAGCATATAATGGATAATAAATTTACAAGCCGTAAAATTCTTCAAAAACGTAGAGCTAGAGAGAATGTCGAATAAATGTTTCGTAAATACATACATTTTTTACTAATAAACTTAATTTATAACCTAATCTTCTCATCACACTAGCTTGTCATACGTAATACAAATTTGATTATTATCAAAATTACACAACCATTTTCATTGTATATTGTTTATTTATCAATGATTTTTAGTGACGTGCGCGTGGAGACATCTGAAAATCACATGTAATCACAATCATCACTAATGCTCGTAAAAATTATATAGTCCTTCGCTTCACTCCGGACAATAAACGATTGATAGAAACAAACACTACCAAATGTTATAATAATGCATTAGTTGATATTTATTATTGTTGAAACAAAATGTATTTATATAGTCAGCGAGAATGCTTTTCAGAGTCAGATTTAGAAAAGTTTAAGGTATAACAATATTATGTTCAATGTGTTTTTATTTTATGTGTATTATTAATCATCAATTAACGTATTTTACTTTATGCGTAGGATTTAATTTCAAATTGAGCAATATGTTTTGTAAAACTCTTTGAAAATTATTCACTGTCAGAACTCAAATTACCAAAATTACATAATTAGCATTACCACATTATATCAACAATTAAAGAATATGGTACAATTAGCGGGTTTATGATAGAAACCTACGAATCGTTACATAAGGATTCTATTAAAAAACCGTATAGAGCCAGCAATAAACTCAAAACAACTGATCAAATGATTAAAACAGTTTACCATAATTTGACAATTAAATACTTGCATAAACATAATGTCGATATTAATAAACGCCATCAAAAAAAACTATGAACAGTTTGTTGGATAAATTTTCTTTGAAAGGATTTGAAAAGTTTTTTGATGAATATAAGGTAAAATATACCTTGACCCAAGAATCTTTGATGGCATTAGAACATTTTATTTCATCATTAAATGAATTTCTTGATTTATGTGACAATTTGACTGAAGAAATAGTCACTAATTACACAGAAATTAGTTGGTATAGCCACACTATTGTAGCTTCTAACAATTATATTAGAGCAAAGAGTTTGTATTATAATGAACCATCATTTAGTGATGTATCCATTAATATGAGTGAAGAAGAAATTGGAGAATATAATACAGATGAAGGTCATGTTTTGGCAAGATATGTATTTTTACTATTCAGTAGGAATTTCATATCATAATAGTCACAATAATAAATAATAAACTTAGTTGTTTTACATTTAGGTTCTTATGTTGATTAACATTAAAATCCAAAATTATTCATTTAACCTTACATTTGTACAATGGTATGATTTTCGCTATAAAAATGATAGATGACATTTATACAAATATGATTATCTCTTATTGAAAACCACGAATACATATAATTTTGTACCGGTAGAGTCAATTATAGAATTAATATAGATAATTAAGCGTGCTAAACAAGACGAATATTTTGTAAATATATATATGTTTTAAAATATATCAATAGTTATAGTTTTATAAAAAAAAAGTTTTTATAGTTTTTTAAATAAAATATATACTGTTAGTATATGGAGTTGCATAACACTATGTAACGCATTGAACAACTTTTTTTGTTAAAAACCATGTTTACAAACAGTATGTGTTGATAAATGCTAGTATATGCTATTGTTTAACATAATGTATCACGTTAGTTTACAGATTTGTGTTGATCAACACGTATTTTTATGTAAATCATCACTTTCCAAACATGCTGATGTATAATTCAATGATATTATCTATATCAGCTTCAGACAAATGATTGAAATACCTAAAAAGTTTATTGAAGGCTCTTGATATATTTTATAAGCCAATTTTTGTCTTTTTCTGAGAATATTCATCAATCTGCTTTTCCCTTTTATCTGAATACTTGATCTGCATTATTCTATCTGATAGGGGTGATTGATAGTTATCATTTTTATTGATAAAGCATATACATATTGCTGTTGTTGTTCTTAAGTAATAATTAATATATATTTTCAAATTTTGCTCTTTTGCGATGTCTGCATATTCCATAAAATCACCAACTTTATATGGCTCCTTTCTATCCTCTTTATTATAGAGAGGTGAACCTTTTACAATAATATAGCTAAAGCATTCACTGGGATCAAGAATCCTCTCATTTTTCTCTCTCATACGTCTCATAAAGTGATTATTACAAAGATTTCTTTTTTAGGTCTCCATATTCCTATTACGATAAATTCATTAAAATCCTATTTCTTGTTCTAAGCTTCTCTAAGAGTATCTTTAACAATTTCGTAAATTAAGTATGTATTATTTATATCTATAGCCTCCCTCATAATCTTTTCTCCAATAATTTAAAAAACTGGTATTTACCTTACTTTACAGTATCTATCCCTTTCATAAAAAGTTTTTTTAGCTTAAAGTTTATTACTTCTTCATGCCCAACCCCAAAGTATTTCTTTTTACCAGTAAAGCAGACAGGAAATAATACCTCTTCATATGTCATATTTAGATAAGACGTTTCACTTTTTATCCTAAGATAAGTGTTTACTTGATCATGTAACTTTTTCATCACATTCGTAGTAATTTTGACCATTTTGGTTTAGTACGCTTCTTTAGAAAGTTCTTTTCTAGAGAAGACTTCATCACATTTCTCATAATATATATCTGGGCAGGTGAGATACAAAGAATCGGTATCTTCATATTTTATCACAAACCCTTTCTTTAATACGAATTCAACAACAAGATTAAGATTATATTTTCCTACTGTAGTAGTTCTACAGGCTAATTCGTGAAGAAAGATTGGAGATTTCCTGTTTCTCACTTCCCATAAAAAGTGTTCATATATACCTTTAAAGTTTTTTGCTTTGAATCCCAATAATCGTAATTGAAGCATATGGATAAGTATTTTAAATTTAAGCTTTTCAAAATCCTTTTGCTTCTTTCTTTAGCTGAATTTATCATCTTCCAAGATGTTGCTTTTCTTTCCTAATAGGGCTAGACATGCTTTAAGCTTCAGCCTTTTGTTAAATAAATCCTTTAATACAACCAGATATAGGCCTTTCTTTTCCATTTGGCTATTATGGTAGACGCATCAAGCTTAGATGATATGTTTATTAAATGAAAACTCAATCTTATGCAAGTTATTTCCATTTTTTTACGTAATATCAGCATCCTTTAGATCAAATATAAATTTTTCTGGAAAGAGGTTATATGCCATGATAATACTGGAATATAATGAAGCAAAATCCAATCCCGTTATAGGTCTTCCTCTTTCAATTCCTTTTTTAGGTGGAAATAAATACGCATCAGAATATTTCCTTTTTCTATATTATCAGGAACTCTTATACTAATTATCATATCTCATTTGATAGCATATGCGCTGAAAAGGTTCTGTATCTTCATTCCATTTGCGTGATAAAGTGTATCGAAAAGAGAAACATAAGCTATAGAGGCAACTTCTCTATAATCATTTATTATACTTTGGTTTACCAAAAGCTCTTGATATTGTAATGCGTCTATAATACAGTATTATGTTATTTCACGCATATTTTTCGTGATTGATGAGGAGAGGCTTTTTTTGCCTCTGAATAGATTTTTCATATTTATCATATGGCATATCAGCCTTACTGTCAAAACTGCATTTTTGTAAAAAGAATTTAAGTGAGCCTTCCTTTTCGACTTCAGAATAGTGAAAACGTTTTTTGAGACACATCTGAATGTCAATTAGCATACAATCAGGTAATTTAAGAAAACTAGAAATAAAATCATCATTTACATCTAAAGTAATTTTGACCTTAATTGGTCTTCCAAATATTCCTTTTTCTTCAGATCTCCCTTCCCTTTCTTAGGAGTCTTAACAGTTCTATTTTTCTTAAAATCATTTTCAGATTTCGCTCCTATTTTTTTATAGTATTTTCACTTTAGAATTTTTTCTTTTGTTTTGAACTTTTCTATCATTTGCTTCCACGTCCATTCAAGTATATTAAGGTAATATGTTCTCTTCATAATAAAATACCAATCATAGTCTGAATTAAAGATGGGAACTGTAATTAATATATTGCAACTTTTAATATTGCAACTTACGTTGCAATTAGTTTTAATCTATATATGTTGCAATTTATAATGTTGCAACATATGTTGCAACTAATTTTAGCTTATGTTGCAACATTTTGTAAATTTGAAATCAATTGCTGTACCATCTTTAGTCTGAATTATTAAAACTAACTTGGATGTCAGGGCAAATACTCACCAGCAGAGAGCGAAAGCTTTTAGCAAATTTACTTGATTTCCGCAAATGATTGTAATCCACCATGAATCTGATTCTGTCTCAACATTAACAAGACATATTTGCTTTAATGGTTTTGGATCATCTTTTCAATGCAATATTATGTAAATTATAAAAACATTATAATTCAGACCAAGGACTTTAGCAAATTCATCCAACTCTCGTGATTGGATCTCTATATCTTAAGTAAAGATAAGAGTACGATCTCATAAGAAATCTGAAATAGGAAATCAGTCACTTATTATTATAAGATCTTCTAGCAGACAGAAATCTTTTATAGATATATAGAATTTGTACGGATAAGTGGGCTGGTCTGCTTGTCTTTCTTACATATATATTTGTTTATTATAAATCATCCAGAAAGTTGGATTTCATTTTTCGAGTTACCTTTTGGTGGAATGAATATAAATCATCCAAAGCGGTTTTGAAATTATTTCTTGGATAGCTTGGATGTCTTTCTTTCTCTCTCCAATACCATTCGTATAAATTTGTAAATATGACTTTTTTTTTATATGATAATCCTGAAAAGGAAAAGCTTTAATGTGCTCCATTTTAAATGATTTTACAATACTAGAGAGAATTTCGCTCACCTCTTCTTCACATTCATCTAAAATCTCTTCAACTGGTATGAGAATGTCAAAGAAAATCTGAATGCCTATAAGAGTTACCAATGCCTTTTGGCCATTAATAAGGCAACTATAAAGATGCAATACATAGCAGTACATTTTATTTATTCTTTCAGTTAACCCTTCATTCTCAATAGCCTTGAATGGAATGTCTTATTTATTAGATAGAGCATCTTCAAGAATTGGTATTAAGCTCTTATCATTTCCCATAACTATATCATTTAGTGTTGGAATATTCGACAAGTAGTTTTCACTGGGATAATGAATCACTTGGCCTTTCATTTTATCTTTTTCAATCTCTAGGTAAAAAAGTGTAAAGGTGTCAAGGAACTCTGAAAGCTCAGATTAGATCATCATAATATGTCACAAATATATAGTTTGAGAGAAAGTATATATTCTGGGAGAAAAAAGTTTAAAATGAAAATTAATTCTGAAATATATAAATTTATATATAAACTAACTAATCATAGATATTAAAAAATAGCATTTTATCGATATTTTTATATTTTCAGGAATAGTGAAGTTTGCAATCAAGGATGCTACTGATCAGAAGGATACCAAATTCATTGAAATTCTTTCTCACATATACCTTAGCTCTGTATATTTCTTATCCATAATGTTCCTATTCCTTTTTTTATAATGAAATATGATGGATCCAAAAATTTGCAGTTCTGTTATTCCTGATCCTGATCTTCTCAAATAACCAATCAAAATTCAGTAAATATTTTGACCAACGGATTAGGAACAAATACAAATTAAAAATGAATAGGATTCTTGTAATGAATGCAGTAAATTAACCTTTTCCAAATATGGTACTTGTGATATTCATGTTAGAAAGTACTGTAAAATGGAATAGTTGAAATAGTACTATCAGAAAAAGCTGGATGACTTACTTTGACACAGGAACTGGTGAGTAATTAAGTATAGATAGAAGCGATGTAAAATAATACAATTTTATCACCAGTTATTCTAGAAAAACACATCTTTATTTTCTGGAATGAGTTAGAATAGGTTTCTAGGACGGAAAAATATAGCTAAATAGTAATTTTAAGTCAAATTAAAAGGAATTCAATTACTTATCCTAGACATTCTAGACGTATTAAGAAAAATCTGAGTTTACCTTTTTTATTTTTTTTGGTATATATCGCTATATATATGATATATGTGTAATACATTATAGGAATTTTTTACGATAAAAAAAACAATAAAATTTTTCAAGAATTTTACTTTTTTACTAGAACGCTAGGACATAATAAATAAAAACAAGTTAAAATGAAGAAAAAAGCTTTTTTCTATATTAAAACCTGTCCTAGAAATCTGTCTTAGTTTTCTGAGATATTCTAGTGTACTAAGACAAGTACAATTTAATTGTATTGTGAATTTTTTAGTATTGAAATATGCAAAAAATAATTATTCCAAAATGTATAAAGTATTAATGGATTCTAAATGTTATTCTTTGAAATTATAAAATACTAATCTGCAATTTGAACTTACATTTATTCGCAAGTTTTTAAATATGCAATTAGAGATTGATTTATTAAGAGAACAAGTTAATAAGCTTAGAGATGAAAATACTAGGCTTAAAAATGCAATTAGTTGTCAGGAGATTGGAAAGTAGAATAAGATAGTAAGCTCTAGTGAAGTGTCTTATTTTAATGCTGATTGATTCATAATGGATTATATTTTGATATGATTTGAAGACATTCTTTATAAACAAATGTATTATACTACTTTATATCAGAATTATTTTACTTGGTGTGATAAAAATAACAAGCATGCATTAAATAGTAATATTCTTAGTAAAAAATTCTCACAAATAGATATTAACCGTAAATGAATACAAGTAAGTAGTAGCAATAGAGAATGGCAATATAAATTAGACTGATCTAAAATTATAAGCAAGATACATGGTATTACATTTGATAACTAATAGCTATTAATAGCTACTAAGACACTTAAAGTGTAATAAATTACGATGATCTGATAAATTCTGCCAGCACTATTCTATAATTTCAGTCAGAATTTTAGACGCAATAACTCAGCATCCAAGCTGGTGAACTAATAGAACCTCTCTGGATCACTGCTAGTTCTATAACAGTTCTATAATACTAGCAGGACACTATCACAATGCTATCATGACACCAAGCTGGATCTTTAAATCACATGCCCAAAATATCAGCCAAAATATCAGCTGAAATTAATCACAAATTTACTGTGCCACCTGTCACCTTTTTTTTTACATTATTTTGGCATCCTAAAGGTAACTAAATAGCATGCATTCTTAACATAGAACTGGTAACCAAATTAACACAGATAGTCAGTAAGCTTAATATGGAATCAGGCATTCAAATAAGGATAGAAAGCCAATAACAACAATGTAGAATTTATTATGTAAATGAATTAAAACAAGAAGAAAGCAGTCACCATTAGATCATAATATCACTATTAAAATAAAGCATTTCCAATCATTATTAGACTATGAAATTATCATCATCATATACAGAAAATGATTAAAACAATGCTATAAATACAAAGAAAATACCCATAAGTAGGTTATGAAGTCACTATCAGATTATAAATAATAGGTTATGAAGTTACCACTAGATCATGTAATTAAATTATGATATCACCATTATATTAATAAGTTACTAGCAGACTATGAAGTTACCATTATATTATGAAGTTACCGATAGACTATGAAGTTATCATTATATTATAAAGTTACTGACAAACTATAAAATTACCTTCATAACCTAATCTAAGTCATATGTGATTAAAATAATTTACATTATAATGCATTATTATGCATTGTAATTCTATATAGATCAATTTTCAAGATTAGTTTTAGAATTAATCTAGTCTAATTTTATCTGATTTAATCTCAACTTTCAGATTAGATTAAGATTAACTTTATAATTAAATTACAATCTAAATTGTTTTTCTAAGATTGCTACATTCTATTTATAATAAAGAAAATTAAATAAAAATCTATGTTAAAAAATTGTCAAAGCATTTGTATGAGAGAAAATATGCTAAACTTAAAACAATTTATAAGTATTATCTAATTTATAGACACTCTAATAAAAATTAAACTTTTATTATTACTATTGCTATTATTAAATAATAATAATATTATTATTATTTATCTTTATTTTTCATTATTTTCATTAATTTTATTTTTTATTTTCTTCTTTTTTTATTGAATATTACTAAATTATCTTTAGTATTTTCTTCTAGAATTTGTTTTCATTAATAAAAAAAATAAAAGCAATAATTTCTTTCTCACCAAATTATTCATAACTTTTTTTGATCATTTTATCAAATAAAAAATCAGAATTCAACCAAAAGTTTGTTAAATAATTTCTTAAAATTTTTCTATAGATTTTTTACTTTATGTGAATGTTTTTTATTATAAGTAAGTTAGTTTATTTTATCTTTTCTTTAGTTCTATTTTATCAATTATTTGATCAAATTTTTCATTTATAATATAGAATTGTTTTTAAAGTATTATAGTAAAATAAAAAACAAGTAAGAATCTAATTAAAAATCTGCAAAAAAATGTATTATTAAATATAAGTACTTTTTTAAAATATTATTATAAATAAAAATTGATTTATTTGTTTTTTTTAAATCAAAATAAAATTGATTATTAAAAGGATTTATTATTTGAATCTTTTTTACATAAAAATAAATAAACTGATGATGTTTTTATAATATTCTAATAAAAGATAAGGTTATTTGTATTATTACAATATTAATGAGAGAAATATAAGATTTATAAATATATTTTTGAATATTAAATTACAATTTTTTATTTTTAAGCAATGTAATATAATAATTATTAATTACATTTGCATAAAGAGGATTTTTTTATCAGTATTAAAAAAAATAATATTGTAATAATAAGATTATTTTTCTTTCAAAGATTTTTGTCATTTATTAGATAATAGCATACTTTTATATTGTTTTCTTTTCTAACATTTATGATTTTTTTTTATTTTTGATAAATTTCATAAAATAATTTTTTTTTTTTAAATAAGCTTCAAGAGTGTTTGAGTATCATTTATTTGAAATATAAGAGCTATTTTTTATTTTGCTTTAAAATATTTCTAATGATGTTATAATTTTTTGATTCTATAATAGATCTGATATAGATTAGCTTTATATTTATTTTTATACAGAAGTAATATATAATAACTAAACAATACAATGGTAATATTGTGATGATAAAAAAAGTTTGATTCCTAAAATTTTTTGTAATACCAATATTCAACTTTTTCTGGTTTTATTGCAATATACCATATAATATAAATAGTTATACCTACAATAATTTATGATCGACATTTAAATATCGGATAGTATATTTTTCCGAACATTTAATCGGTCATTTAAAATTCTGCCTTTTAGCCTTATTGTATATTTTTAGTATATTTTGTATACTTACTTCCATATAAATAAATAAAAACTAGTAAAGCATTAAACTTTTTCGTTTTAAATTTGAAGCTTTTTATTCCTTTGAGTCATTATTCTTTCTACATAATCACGATTCCTTCTCATACATATTTTTTCTTTTTGACCTATGTATCAGCCTGGCGCACCCCTTCATTCTGAATACCACGGTGCTGGACGTGGAGAGTATCCTCCTCCTCCTCCTGAAGGTTATTATCCCCATCCTCCCCCAATGCCTCCACATATGGCTCCACCTCCACCTGGTCACATGCACCACCCTTATTACGATTATCATCATTCCCACCATTATATGCCATATCACCCCGCTTCTATGAACCCAAACATAGCACCTCCAGTTCCCCCTCCAGCACCACCTGACTTTGGGGATAAACGATCAAAAGCTAACGCGCACACACCAACATCCGAGGGTATTGATAAGAACAAGATTTCGACTTTCATAGCAAAATCAACTGTACCAATCTTACATAAAGCACGATTCAAAAAAGAACGGTTTGGTACCTTTGATTCACCGACAGCAGGGGAGGATGAAGATAAAAGGTGTGCAAGGTTGCAAGCAAAGAATATAAATGTGAATGAATTATTTTGATCTGTTGATATATTATATTTACTTCGGGTCTTATTAATCCCAAGTTTTTTAATTATGAGAAGTCTGATCATCTGAAAATATTCATAGAATGATTCTTGATTGATATCTTTATAAATCTTTTATTAACATTACAATTTTATCGGAACATCATATGCAGGACATACACTCTCATAGTTAGTCAGCAACCTTTGCGCGCTCGAATGTGTGGATTTGGTGAAAAAGATCGACGACCGATCGACCCACCGCCGATCGTACAATTAGTAGTAACTGATGAGAAGGGGATTCCTGACTCTGGGTGAGTTTTAGATAACATTTTTAATTTCTAAAAATAAGCATTTTATTTAATTATTTTTGAACAAATAACTTTTGTAATTTTAAACATGTAGCACGAACTTAAGGTTGTGTGCATTTACTAACATGTATTTTTTTATATTCCTTAAATATACTGATAATTTTATTCGTAATGAAATCATTTGTTCTTTTATATAAATATACATTAGAATGTTGCAAAATCCTTTTTTCGTCCTTCATGTTACACTTTGGTCTGAAGATGGTCGAGAAGAACGAAATGTGATTAGCAACCCACCAAAAACAACGCGAGTACTTATGGGATCACTTGTTTCTTCTCCAGCTATTCTTAAGAATACCACAGGAGAACAAGGATGTTACTTTTGTTTTCCGGATCTCTCTATACGTACAGAAGGGAAATATACTCTAAAATTTTCTTTGATGAAGCTGGGAACGTGAGTATCATCATGATTTTTCTAAGAAATTTCTTTTTTTCCACAGAAATGAATATGCATTAATTTTATAGTGAAGACCGACTAATTAATACAAGAACAGAAATAATCGCTAATACGTACTCCGACCCTTTTACTGTATATTCAGCAAAAAAATTTCCTGGGATGACAGGTAAGGAAAATTCGTTATAAATCTTTCTTACAAGCTACGATGCTGATAATATCAAATACATTCAGAATCAACGGAACTATCCAAAGCTTTTGCAAAGCAGGGGTTAAAAATTCCAATTCGAAATGATGTACGCCCGAGGAAAATTACTGAAGATTAAATATTATTTGCAATCGAATTTTAAAAAGAGCCGAAATTTTAATTAACTGATCAAGCTGAGAGATATAGATAGATATTCACAATCTATTAGTCTTTTTTTTTTGATATTAAATTTATAGGACTATTGTACATTATGGGATCACATTTTTCGATTTAAGATAATATGAATTACCATCGGGAGAGTAATGATAATTTTTTAAAATTAATTTACAGGATGTGTATTCTTATTTATCACGAAAATATTCATCATTGTGTAACTACAAGAGTTAATATTGAATTACATATAATCCTAATCATTTTATTGATTTATGATAAACCTTTATTAGATACTTAAAAATTTAGTATATAAGATATAATTAAGTTCAATAATAGTAATTATTTTTAAAAATAAGTTACATTTTCGAATTTATTACCTAAATAAAAAAACAAAAATAAAATTCGTCATATTCGTCATTTCGTGTAACCACATGAGTTGAATGAATATCTATTTATGTCTACGCAAAGTGTAAAATTTTCCGACCGCTCAAAAATTGAGTCGATATCGATTGAATCTTTCCGTTACTTATGCTCCGGACTTAACAACGGTTTCCATTATTTTGAACAAATAACTTTTGTAATTTTCAATATGTAGCAAGAACTTAAGGTTGTGTGCATTTACTAACATGTATTTTTCTATATTCCTTAAATATACTGATAATTTTATTCGTAATGAAATCATTTGTTCTTTTATATAAATATACATCAGAATGTTGCAAAATCCTTTTTTCTTCTTTCATGTTACACTTTGGTCTGAAGATGGTCGAGAAGAACGAAATGTGATTAGCAACCCACCAAAAACAACGCGAGTACTTATGGGATCACTTGTTTCTTCTCCAGCTATTCTTAAGAATACCACAGGAGAACAAGGATGTTACTTTTGTTTTCCGGATCTCTCTATACGTACAGAAGGGAAATATACTCTAAAATTTTCTTTGATGAAGCTGGGAACGTGAGTATCATCATGATTTTTCTAAGAAATTTCTTTTTTTCCACAGAAATGAATATGCATTAATTTTATAGTGAAGACCGACTAATTAATACAAGAACAGAAATAATCGCTAATACGTACTCCGACCCTTTTACTGTATATTCAGCAAAAAAATTTCCTGGGATGACAGGTAAGGAAAATTCGTTATAAATCTTTCTTACAAGCTACGATGCTGATAATATCAAATACATTCAGAATCAACGGAACTATCCAAAGCTTTTGCAAAGCAGGGGTTAAAAATTCCAATTCGAAATGATGTACGCCCGAGGAAAATTACTGAAGATTAAATATTATTTGCAATCGAATTTTAAAAAGAGCCGAAATTTTAATTAACTGATCAAGCTGAGAGATATAGATAGATATTCACAATCTATTAGTCTTTTTTTTTTGATATTAAATTTATAGGACTATTGTACATTATGGGATCACATTTTTCGATTTAAGATAATATGAATTACCATCGGGAGAGTAATGATAATTTTTTAAAATTAATTTACAGGATGTGTATTCTTATTTATCACGAAAATATTCATCATTATGTGTTTACATATATGTAATCCTAATGTCAAAACATAAGAAAAAAATACTTATTAGCATCAGGGCAAATAAATGCTATCGCCACTTTCTTAGATCTTTCCGCAAGATCGCATGTGATCAATCAACATTGGTTTAATGATTCTAAAAAAATCTAATCTTTAAAATTTTTAATTGATTTATGATAAACCTTTATTAGATACTTAACAATTAGTATACAAGATATAATTAAGTTCAATAATAGTAATGATTTTTAAAAATAAGCTACATTTTCGAATTTATTACCTGAATAAAAAAAACAAAAATAAAATTCGTCATATTCGTAATTTCGTGTAACCACAGGAGTTGAATGAATTTCTATTAAATCTTAAAAAACTAGTATATTAAATATTATAGTTAATCTAATTTTCTTCATCGGATTTCTCTTCAGATTGTTTCTCTTCAGTTTTCTCCTCTTCAGTTGGCTTTATTTCATCTTCGAATTTA
The DNA here is from genome assembly GCA_946474995.1 of Funneliformis geosporum. Lineage (NCBI taxonomy): Eukaryota > Fungi > Glomeromycota > Glomeromycetes > Glomerales > Glomeraceae > Funneliformis > Funneliformis geosporum. Next base: position 13,208 of record CAMKVN010000566.1, read on the forward strand.
GGAGTTTGTTCTTCGAGCAGCACATCTATTTTAGCATTTAGGTTATCAAGTCTCCCATCAAGTTCATTTAATGCTCCCTCTGCCTTATCCATGTCTTCAAGTATTTCGCTAATATTCAAGTTTAAACAATTTTCGTCAAGCAAATCTGCCGACAACTCTGAGGGATTTGTTTGGTATTCTGAAGAGATATAACTAGACATTTTTATGAATTACTGTTTTTTATTTTATAAATTTCGTTCTATCTTATAAAATACTCTAAAGGAAAAAACGGCTTTTAAGAACAATTTTATAAATTTTGAATATTTTGATAGATAAAATAGATAAACATAGATCTGATTCATGCGAGGAAAATGACCATCAATTATATTCGTTTCTGGAAAAAATAAATCAGTGTGTATTACCAAAATGATATAATCAAAAAAACGTGGTGGTAGCGTGTATGTTCATATATTGCATGGCCTACGCTGAACCTTATGTTGTATGTTTTTTCTTTTAATTTTAAACGCTTAACTTTTCCATCATCTCCTTTCAATTAGGAGAATCATAACGGTGCAAGTCACCTTGCAGGTGGAGTACACGATCCACTTTTGGGAGTTTTTTTGCGATTGCATTTTAATGTTTTTTTTTTGTTTTTATTTTTATTTTTTTTTTTAAAAAAAAAAAAATTCTCGCGGACAGTTGGAAGACCTTCCTTTATATTACAACTTGCTTACTCCTATCATTCCTTTCGACAATCGAATCCTAAACAAATAAAATACATCGTATTGCTTTTCGCATAACGAAACCACAAAGCAAGAAACGTTTTCTCCATCAAGATAACGCATAGATCACTTTTTTTTTGAATTTACTTTTAAAATATTTAATTGTAATCGCATGGAATTAAAAATGACACCAACACCCGTTTGGACACCCTTGCCCAGATTTGGATATGGGTTTGCCATATATCCTTTCACACCTGGGGCACAAACAAATTCGTCTGATTCAACAAAAGAATCTCAAGAAGATATTCAAGATAATTCTCCGATTGATCCTTCAGAAAAACACGAAGAAACACCTATTCCTGAAGCTATCGACTCTAATGGTTTGTCTTATACAAACGGTTCATCTGACACATCATCGATATCCTCTGAAAATTCAAATTCATATATTATATCATACCAAGTTAGTCTCGAAGTTGGTGATGAAGTATACGTTTTTGAGGAACAAGGAGCTTGGTATCGTGGTTATGTCGTCTCCCAATTACGTCAAACGGAGGAACCTCAAGTTTATGTTGGGATTTTTCCGATGAATCACGTCTATATAAAGGAATATTTAGAAGATTTAGAATTCGAAGTAAATAATACAAATAGTAGCGATTCCAATCCGGAAGGTGAACGGATTATTCGTCCTCCCCCTCCTTTACCATCTCTTAAATGCGGTGACGATACAATAAGTGGTAAAACTGAACCATTGGTAGATGAGATTGCTAGCACGGTGAGAGAATGGAGTAGCCTTTTACCAAAATATCTTGAAGAGCGAAAGTACAACATGTTCAGAACAGTTAAAGATCAAATAAATAATCTATTACAAGGACGTCGTCAATTACTAGCGCAGACTTTATCCCAAGATGAATTGAGTAAATTACGCAAAGAACTCATTAACAAATTAGTTTCTGGAAATTTAGTTCAAGATTTGGATATAATTGTACGAAATCCGGAAAGAGGATTTTTGGCTGACGAGACTAATATATCTGCTATTCGACTTTATCAATTGCAGTCTCAGTTGTCTCTTTTAAATGTGGATAAATCAAAATCTGAACCACTTCTTATGAGTCCTACAAGCCCTTCCTTGTTGACACCTTCCGGAAATAATTATTTTCATTCACAAGGTTCAACGACTACTGATAATGTTAGTCATACGCCGAAATTTTATCATGTATTTTTAGATTTAAAGGCTTGGGTTGCTTCTATTTCAGCTCCTGGTGAATACACCGAACTTTATTTTTCTTTATACACAAAAACGGATTCAAAATTTATTACAGAAGAATATTTCATTATACTAAATCATAATGGTGTTCCAAAAGACGAAAGCAAAATTGGTAAAATTCGGACCATTTTTACAGATCTTTCGCCTCATGACATACAGGAACAAATTTACCTTGTGTGCAGAATTGTACGTACTGGAAGTATGAAGTTGGCTGATAAAGATAAAGAAAATACAAAGGAAGGTGGTTCAATGACGTCATTATTTTCTAAACAAACAAAGGATATGGATCAAGCTGATCAGATATCGATATCCAATGGAAGATTGACACCACAAACTTTCCGTAGGCCTTTTGGTTGTGCTGTTCTTGAAATAAGTCACCTTCTTCAAGGGAAAGAAAAGGAAACTCTCAGTGAACATGTGATGCCCATATATGTACCTGTTCAAGAGTCAACATTTGCTACCTTGCACGAAGAAATTATAAATAGCCGTGCTAAAGAGCTTGAAAGGTCACCACGTGCTGAAATGGTCAGTGTCTCGCTTAGACCGTATTATGGTGAGACTACAACTATTATCAAAGAAAATCCTGCGTTGCTTCAAGATATTCCGATTACATCACGTCTTGGATTTGCTGATGTTGTATTCCCCGGAGACACGAGAAATGAAATTTATCTCAAGCTTTTGTCAGGAGATTTCACGCAAGGTCGTGCTACAACAGCAAAAAATATTCAAATGACAGCCGAAGTAAAATTAAACACAGGTGAAGTTTTGGAAAATGTGATCTCACAAGGAGCTGGTGAACCTAGAGTTACACAATTCGATTCCTTAGTTTTTTATCATTCCAATAACCCTTTATGGGGTGAATTAATCAAATTAAATATACCAGTCGAATTATTTGAACAATCACATGTATTTTTTACTTTCCGTCATCGTTCTACAAAAGATAAAAAGGAGGATAAATTTTTCGCATTTGCATATATGCCTTTATTTCCCGAAAATAGAGCATTTATAAGTGATGGAAAACATTCACTCATTTTGTATAAATATGATAAGCAATGGATAAATCCCTCTGTATATCTTAAAGCATCATGGACTCCTACGGCGACAGTTTCTGATACCGTTTCAACACACTCATCTGTAAATTCACATTCTTCACATAAAATGATTCCTTCGTCTAAAGATACAGTAGTAATTGGGACATTTTTATGTTCAACAAAATACACACAAAATGAAGTTCTCCTTAAATTATTAAATTGGGAAAAGCAGCTTATGTCAGATATGAACGAGATGATGTCGGTTTTGAAGAAATTCACTTTTGTAGGTGAGGTTGAGATAGTTAAATTTCTCCAGGATATTTTTGATGCACTTTTTGGTATACTTGTCTCAACAAGAAATCAACATGGAGAACTTGATGATTTAATATTCAATGCCCTTGTTACAATACTTGGGATCGTATCTGATAGACGATTTATGAACTTTAGGCCAGTGCTTGATGTATATATTGAAAATCATTTTTCATGTGCGGCAGCGTCTTCTCATTTAATACGTTCTATGAATCGACTTGTATCTAATCCAACTAGTCCAGAAACTGCTCAAAGTTTACGTTCTGCTATAAAGGTCTGGCAATACATTTTTAAGATAATAATGCGATCTCGTGAACTTCAACGAACAAAAGAATCCAATATGGGATTGTCTGGTAATTATGTTGAAGAACAATTCAAAAAAGATCTATTTGCTTTATTTAGGAGTGTTGACAAGTTAATGTCTATCACAACACCTCAATCCATAATTGGCACGCAAACTTTAGCATTACAACATTTCGCTTCCATTTTTGCAGATCTTGGAAAATGTTTTACTCCCGAAGATCTTGTACAGATAGCAATACGGTTTACGGAATCAGTAAGGTTGCCAAAAGGCAAATTATTAGCATATAAATTATTGGTAATTCTTCAATTTTGTCGTGGAACTTTATTTGAAAATGCGGAATCTCGCGCAATCCTTTTACGAAGAGTCGTTGAGTGGGTTGCAGATCATATGGGCAAATGGGAAAGAACCGGAAAACTAAATGGTGACAGTGATTCTGCAAGGATGCAATGGCAAGATGGTATACGGTTATGTGTGACCATTATTGCTGTTATGTTGGAAAGTTTACAATGTTCAATCGAAAGATCAACCGAAGAAGGAACTAAGGAGTGTGAAATTGAAAATGTAAAGGTCATCCTACCACTTGTCATAAAACTCTGCGAGTCATACCGAGAGTTGCATATTACGGCTGATGAGATACATCCTCAACGAGAAAGAACTGCGTCCAGTGGCGCTGTATTATCTTCGGCGATGTTTTCCTGGTCATACCCATTATCCGGTTTAACCACACCGACACCTACCTTGAGCTCATACCGACATTCAAAGGAATTTTTACTCTCTCCATTACAGAGTTCATTCTCATCAGGATTAGGAGAAATAGCCGCTGTAATACTACAGATCATGTTTTTATTATCTCAGGAACATATGAAGGAACATTTGCTATCTACTTATTATAGGGAAGGGCATGATGCAACAGCAGACTTTTTAACTTTATTATTCCAGGTTTCTCGATCTATACTTTTAAATGAAGCTTTTCCGGAGTCATGGTTGAACATGAATATAATGGCTCATAAAGTATTTTTAAAATTTCTTGAGCCTATTTCATCTTTAATGGAAAAGAATTACATTCCTGACAAAGATGCACCAGATACTTTTAACGAACAATTGTGGCGGGAGTATTTCAATTGCTTACTAGCCTTGTTAACAAGTAAACATCTAATAATTGAAAATTTTACACCACAAAAACGTCGTGCAATATGGCGCTTGGCTGGAGATCTTCGAGGAAGAGCCGCAAAATTATTGTCCACATTATGGGATGCTATAGGATGGGAGCATGGCAAGGATGGGAAAATGGGTGGATATCAGGTTCGGTTCATTAATACGTTATTGGGACCAATTTTAGAGTTATGTTTATCTCATCATGATGAATTACGTACCGCCGCCATAACAGTATTATTTAGTATGATTGTTACTCAGTATACAATGGATGAGAATTTCAAACAAATGGAATCGGATATTATTGATACTTTAGATAAATTATTTATGTCAGAGAATAAAGGAGATGAAATATCACGATCATATTTTATAGCTCAGTTACGTAGTCTTTTTGAAAATGCCACGGTTGAAAAAGCTTTACGTGAAACCGTAATGAAATTTTTAGATTCACTTAGCGAATTCTTGGAGTTATTATTAGGTGTTCGTGATTTGCCAGAGGGTGAAGAATTCCAGGATGATCGAATAATGTGTACATTGAAATTGATGAAATTCATAAAATCTATTGAAAGAGAACAAATTTATATTAAATATGTACACCAGCTCGTTCAGTTGCAAGTTCATAGTCATAATTTTGTAGAAGCCGCATTAACTCTTAAATTACATTCAGACTTATATGATTGGGATCCAAACTCCGAAGTCGAAGCATTACCTGAAATGGATTTCCCAAAACAATCGCCGTTTGATAGGAAGGAACGGTTATATATACAAATATTGGACTATTTTGTTAAGGGCAAAGCTTGGGAATGTGGGATTGAGATTTGTAAGGAATTGGCTCGTCAATTTGAATATACGACTTATGATTATCAACGTCTAAGTAACATATTAAAGCAACAAGCTGTTTTACACGAGAATGTAATTAAGAAGGAACGATATTTCAGCGAATATTTCCGTGTAGGATTTTATGGTCGAGGATTTCCTTCAAGTTTACAAAATAGACAATTTATTTATCGTGGTTATGAATGGGAGAAAATTGGAGCTTTTTGTGAGCGTATGTTAAATAAACATTCCCAAGCAGCATTATTAAAATCAAATAGTACCCCTTCAGATGAGATACTTTATGAAGATGGGCAATTTTTACAGGTTACCGCTGTTGTACCTGAACCTGATAGTAATCATCCTGTTTTCAAGAGTGGTGTTCCTTCATCCATCAGAGCGTATTATGAACACAATTCAGTAAATACATTTAGTTTTTCAAGACCCGTAAATAAAAATCCTGACGGTGTGAAATCCTCAAATGAATTTTTGGATTTATGGACCGAAAAAACCATCATGGTTTCAGAAGATCATTTCCCAACCGTGCTTCGTCGTTCTGAAATAATTGAAAATACTGTGATTGAAGTTTCTCCAATTGAAAATGCAGTGGCAGCTATGAACGCTAAGAATCGCGAATTGAAAATGTTAGAAGCTAAATATCATGCTTTTCTCACATCATCCAAGGGTGTTGGTAAAATCAATACTAATCCCTTATCGATGTCATTGAATGGGGCGGTAGATGCACCTGTTAATGGAGGTGTTCCAATGTACAAAAAAGCATTCTTTGGAGATGACTTTTTAGAATCTAATCCGGATAAAGTAGTGTTTGTAAAACAATTAAAAGAATCTATTGATGAACAGGTTAACATTAATTATAATTTTATTTTATTTTATTGTATTTTTTTATTGTCAAGAAAAAATTTAATGAAATATTTTTGTTAAAAATATATAAATATAAATATATATATAGGTTGATATTATTGATAGATGTTTGGAAATACATGATCGTCTCGTTTCTGCAGACATGCGACCTTTACACGATACTTTGGTTAAATGTATGTATATATTATAGGTAACAGTTATTGATTGATTGATATATTAATAAGGTTGTTATATAAATTTTTATTTTTTCCCTCCCCCATCAAAACAAAAGTTTTCCTAAAAAACTTTACAGAAGAAATAAATCGGTTAGCAGAACGTAGAAACTTGGCTGAGCCAAAGGTAATAACATTATCACGATCTCTGGTTTTTTTTTTTTTTTTGCTTTCAATACCAACAAATTTTTTTATATCGAATAATTAACAGACATCACCGATGCAACCTACAAACTCATCGGTTATAACGCGTGTAGCAGCCGCTGCAACTTTCAATAATTCACGTAATTCCATAAGTACTCAAGGCAATATGTCAAATCATTCGATTAATTATACTAAACGGATGTCTGAATCTTCGGAAGGAAGTAACGGGAACTATCATCCCAATAGTCTTAATGGCGATACAATTACAGAAATACCAGTCATTGAAAAACGACACACACTTAAAGAACGTAAAGGATCAATAGTATTTGGTGAAAGAAGAATGACCATGAAGGGATGGCCTTTTAATCGTAATAGAAGTACAACACAGTAAGAAAATATATTTATTTATTTATTATCAGGAAATATGTAAAGAAATTATTATTATTATATATTTTTATTTTTATTTTTATTTTTCTATGAATCAATTATGAACATATTTACTTTTTCTGCTGCTGTTGTTGCTATAATAAAATGAAAAAAAATTTCAATTTTAATCACCTCAATTTTTATAATAGCAAATAATGTTTTACAAACCTTTTGTTGCCAAGCATGTGCCGTTGCCAAAAGTTTGTAATTCGGTTGTTGAGTTTGATCATCAGGAAAGATATAATCGAAATATTCTTCCCAAGCAACACCTGTCTGTCCTTCAGTTTCATCAATCTTACGTCGCTTCTTGACGGTTTTAGGCATCTTAGCTTCTATGGTTGATAGTGTTTCTTGAGTGCCATGATTGCTTTCAAAATCCTTCCATGATTCAAGTAGCAGAACGCGCTATATATATATATATATATATAAAAGAAATTATATTAATGGATTATTTTATATAAAATCTATTATTAATCATATTCACAAAAATTCAAACTACCTCTTCTTTCAATTCTTTTTCTTTCATACTCTTGTAAGCTGTTTCAAATACTTTTCGTGCTCTTTCTAAAGCACCTTTCCTGTCTCCTTCGTCTGCATTCAATTCAAATTGTGCAAAACTAATCCAAACTTTAACGTGACCAGTCTTTTCCAATAAACGTTGATATAAAAGACGTGTCTTTTCAAATTCTTCTTCTGTAAATTCAAAATCAATATACGCCTTCCATAACAACTCTGGCATATCTAAAACTGGTTGCTCTACAGCCAATTCAAATATTGCACGACATCGATCATAATCACCCAACATCTTTTCTAGTTCTGCGAATTTAATCCATGCATAACAATTGGATGGATTATGTTCCAAATATTTAGTATACAGAGTACGACAACGGTCAAATTCTCGTAACTTTGAATTAAAATCATTTTTTTTTTTAAAAAAAAAAAAACTAAAAATTAAAATCTGTAAATATGATGATTAAATAATTTATTATATTCTTTACCTGTAATTCAAGTTCAATATATCCCTTAAAGAGCCTATCCTTTGGACACATTCCTGTATACAAGGAATATTAGGGATAAAAACAACAAACATTATACATTAAAATAAAATATATATTATATAATAACCTATTGCCATTCCCAAAAACTTTCTAGCTATCCGTAAGTCCAATCGTCTTGTTTCAAATTGTGCATATAATAACCATATCTTTGCAAATGTGAATTTCTTGTGGGGTATTATCTTCAGACATGCTTGATAAATTTGACGAGTTCGATCGTAATCCTTATTAAAAAGATTTAGTTAAATACAGAAAGATTATATATTTACAATAAAATAGGTGATTTTAATTTTAGAATGCCTTATTAATCATTACGATAATTACTTTAGTTTCAAGTTCTTCATACAACGCGTAATTTATCCATAAATATATATATCGTCTCCAGAATCTTTTCTCTTGTGTCGGAGGCACTTGTGCAATGCCGCGTTCGTAAATTTCACGAACTTTTTCGGCATCGCCTGCATTTTCCTCCAATCTCGCGTAATCAAACCATATATCATAATTTTTTGGATTTGTTCTTAATTCCTTAGAAAAATAAAAAAATGAGTTTGTTAATCAAAATTTTTCACGTTAAATAATATTATTAATACCTCTTCATATTGTATCCTCCGCTTTCCAACTACCACGTCTTCTATTCCATCTTTGTCACCATATTGTTTTTCAAATTGAGTGTACGCGTTATATAGTGATTCGGATTTAGATCTAGATAGTTTATCCAAAGCATATTTATAAATAACACGTGCTCTTTCAAACTATAAATTATGGGATCATCGAAATATATATATATATAGGTTGTTAGAATTAACTCAAAATAAATAAATAAATCATAATAATGTGGCTATATACCTCTTTTAACTTCGTCTCAAATTTTGCAAATGCTATAAAAATTTTTTGATCCATATGATCTTCACCTAATACTTCAATGGCATGACTAAGAATCTCTCGACATTTCTCTATGTACAATATAAAATAATAATCGACGATTATTGTGAGAATTTATAATTTAAACTATTTATAAATTCACGAAAAAAGGTTTACCCAAGTCATTCTGCTCCTCTTCAAACTTAACCCATTTAAGCCAATTTTTTGGTTCCGGATGCACATTAACAAATCTCTCATAAATAGCCCTTGCCCTATCAATTTCTCCATATCTCTTTTCCATTTTTATATAAGCGTTCCATGCGGATTCATCCGGTTCCCATTGCATCCAACGTTCAAATATTTGACGTGCTCCTGCAACATTTCCCAACATTTCTTCCATATAAGTATATTTATACCTTTAAGAATTAATTTATACATATCAATTTTAAACCGAACTAATAAACAGTTTTTATATTTAAATATTAAAAGAACCTCACCAAAATTGATCAACTCGTGGTAATAAAGTAACCGCACGATCAAACAAATTTCTAGCATGATTGATATTGCGATTTTTCATTTCCATTTCGGTATATTTAATAAAAAGAGTAACATTACGTGAATCTACATCTAAGGCCCTTTCATAAATTGAACGTGCTCTATAAAGAAAATAAATCGAATTTAGAATAAACATGTACCTTAAATGAATAATACAATATAAAATAGTTCAGAATAAAGTAAACACCTATTCAATTCTTTTTGACTCTCTTCCCATGTCGCATACTTTAACCAGCTTCCGATATTTAATCTATTCCTTCTTATTGCATCTTCAAATTCTTTTCTTTTACGTAGACGATATTCTGACAATTCTTCCAAGTCAGAAATCTTTTGACGGGGTGCTTTCTTTGCTGATTCTTGTCTCTCTTTAGCTTCACGAAGAATTTGCTCGGCCGTAATTTGAATCGGTGCAGGGTTTTTGTTTTTGATCTATACGAGGAATTAAAAAGTTAAGCTTGGCATGAAGAAATATATATATATATCTTTCAAAACGAGAAAAATGTACCTTAGGAGGACCCCGCTGCTGCTTGTAAAGGTTTGGAACTTGTGATGGATCCATTTTTGAGTATTAAATTAAGAGTTTAAATTTTTTAAAAAAAAAAAATTTTCATTGTATTATTTGGCCGCAGGCGCAGTAAAATTTCTTTTGGCCAGTTAAATTCTAAAGGTGATTGGCTAATTAATGTCTGCCAAAATCCTGTAATGACATTCTGTGTAATTATTTAACCCAAAGTTTATAAGCAATTTTCCACCCCCACGTGATTGGTGACATTTAAGGGGGAGTGAAACAAAATTTTTTAGTGGTGAAAATTTTCTCAGTTCCTAGAATATATAGTAAAAATGAAATCAGAAAGGGATGCATATCATATGGGGATGAAAATTCTTGGGTAAGATCTGCGGTGATTAAGGATGAATTCTATGTGTGATAAAAGTTAATTCTGCAAAATTCTATGATTTGACCAGAATTATACAAGGTTAGCTAACATTACTGTTCACAAATTCTGGTCAAATTTAATGTTAACTAACATTATAATAATTGCAAATCCTAAATCTTAAAAATTATTATCATTTTTATAACCATTTCCTATAAAATTCTGTAAACATAGAAAATCATTGTCCCTGTTCTGATACACCTTTAATGTATGACAGGTTATACTGATTATATGGCTTAAATATGTGATGTATTTTTTCAAAAAAGGTGTTTAAGTCAAATTTTACTGCAAAACTTGCAGAATGACAAAAATACATTTACATATAAAATTTTTAAGTCTAAATAATTATCTATAGCACATATGGGGTCTTTGCAATAGAAAGGGGGGAAACTACCGGGAAAAATTAATTTTACTTTTATAAATATGATTTTTAGGCTGAAATATGTTCAAATTTAGCATTAACTCATTTTTGATTTTTCTGGCAGTTTCCCTCCTTTCTATTACAAAGGCCTCATATGATAATCATTTGTCAATCATTTCTAAAAATGTAATTTAAAGTTCTAGCATGTCTGAAATAACATGTCTGAAATATGTAACAGGTTATGCTGAAAAAAATACTTTTTTGGAAATGATCAACATACTTGTATCACTGACAATTTTCTACAAATTTTTTACTTTTTGAAATCAAATTTTAATAACACTAGTTGAAATCAAAAAAATCAGACATGTGATAAATTATCCATCAATCATTCGTCAATCGGACATAATCATCAATAGCCAAAAATCAACCTAAATCAACCTGTCCGATTTATAGTTAATTAGAGTTAAGCCAAAATTTCAATTCTGATTAGTTAAATTGGATAATACAAAAATCGTCCAATTGGAAACTTCGTCCTAAAGGAACAATAGAAATTATTCTTAAGAAAAAATACAAATCATTTCTAAGAAATGATAAAGATAATCATTCCTTTTGGGACAATACATTATCGTTCATTAAGAACAATTAAAAATCGTCCCTTTGGGACAATGAATCATCGTTCTTATTGAACGATTTAAAAAATCATCCTAAAGGGACAATAGATCTATCGTTTCAATAAGAACAATTAAAAATCATCCCTTTAGGACAATACATCATCGTTCTTATTGAACGATCAACAAAATCATTTCAAAGGAACGATACATCATCGTTCTTATTGAATGATCAAGAAAATCATTTCAAAGGGATAATACATCATCGTTCTTATTGAACGATAAAAAAAATCATCCCAAAGAGACGATAGATCATTGTTCATAAAGAACAATAAAAAATTGTTCCTTTTGGAACAATGATCGTTCGATTTGAATGATAAAAAATTGTTCCTTTTGGAATGATGATCGTTCATTAAGAATGATTCAACATCATTCCTTTTAGAACGATTATCATTCTATAAGAATGATTCAATATTGTTCCTTTTGGAACAATGATCATTCGATTTGAATAATTCATCGTTCCAATCAGATGATGCAAAATTATTCGATTGGAATGATCAAACTATTGTCCCTTTGGAACAATACACTATCGTTTAAATCAACATCATCATTCTAATCGGATGATCCAATTGGAACGATCAAATCATTGTCCCCTAAGGGACGATACAAATCATTCAATAGAAACGATGTTTCAATTGGATAATACAAAAATCATCCAATTAGCTAGAAACTTTCGGATTAATCTGAAAAAAATTTTTTCCTTTTTTTTAACCCTTTTCCTTTCTTTTTTCTGTATTTTTTTTTTATCTTGAAGATTTTTACCATTTTTTTTTAAGAAAATTCTCATTTCGAAAATGTGGTAAATCATTCTTTAGGTGAAAATTTACTATTTTTTTATTTTTTCTTGTTTTTTTTTTAGGAAAATTTTCACTTTAAAAATAAGTAAATCAGAAATAAGTTTTTGGGTGGATTTTCCTTTCTTTTTCTTGTTTTTGTAGGAAAATTCTCATTTGGAAATAAGATAAGTAAATCGAAAGCAAGTTTTGGGCGGATTTTTTGTTCTAGATTTCTTGTCTTTTTAAAAAATTTCTCATTTTTGAAAATAAGAAATGTAAATCAGAAGTGACTTTTAGGTAAATTTTCTTTTAGGAAAATTATCATCTTAGAATTAAGGTAAGCAAATCGTTGGTGACTTTTTGGGTGAAAATTTACCATTTTTTTTACTTTTTCTTATTTTTTTTAGGAAATTTCTTAAGGTAAGCAAATTGTTGGTGATTTTTTAGTGAAAATTATTATTTTCCTTTTCTTTTTCTTATTTTTTTTAGGAAATTCTCATTTTGAAATTAAGGTAAGCAAATCGTTAGTGACTTTTTGGGTGAAAATTTATCATTTTCCTTTTTTTCTTTTTTTTTTTAGGAAATTTTTTAAGGTAAGTAAATCGTTAGTGACTTTTTAGGTGAAAATTTACCATTTTCCTTTCTTTTTCTCATTTTTTTAAAAAATTTTTTATCTTGAATTAATGTAAATAAATCGTTGATGATTTTTTGGTGAAAATTTACCATTTTCCTTTCTTTTTCTTATTTTTTTTTTTTAGGTATTTCTCATCTTAGAATTAAGGTAAGCAAATCGTTAGTGACTTTTTAGGTGAAAATTTACCATTTTTCTTTTTTTCTTTTTTTTTTTAGGAAATTTTAAATTTTTTAAGGTAAGCAAATCGTTAGTGACTTTTTAGGTGAAAATTGACCATTTTCTTTTACTTTTTTCTCATTTTTTTTAGGAAATTTCACATCTTGAAATTAAGGTAAGCAAATTGTTAGTGTGACAATTTACCATTTTTCTTTTCTTTTTTCTTATATTTTTTAGGAAATTTCTCATCTTGGAATTAAGGTAAGCAAATCGTTGGTGACTTTTTGGATGAAAATTTATCATTTTCCTTTCTTTTTCTTATTTTTTTTTAGGAAATTTCTTATCTTGGAATTAAGGTAAGCAAATCGTTAGTGATTTTTTGGAAAATTTCACATCTTGGTAAGTAAATTGAAGGTGACTTTTGTTTGGATTTTTTAACCTTTTTCTTTATTTTTCTTTAT
>CAMKVN010000567.1:0-26896 GCA_946474995.1 Funneliformis geosporum
CGTATAACCCTGACTTGAAACCTTTACTTGGATTTAGCCGTGATAATAAACTTGTAAAAGCCTTGAGATTACTGCGCCAATTAAAAAGAAATAACACTTGGACACCCCGTCTAACAGTTGTAGTTCGCAAGAATTACACGTTAACAATATGTAATAGAATTATTAATATTTTCAATAACTATAGACAAATTCTTTACTCAAACTCAGGATCATTTATTCAAATGCAAAGTCAAGAGATCAAAAGCATTCTGAGATATAAATAATTTTTCAGTTAAAGTTCAGTTATATCTTTCAATAATGCCAACCATATTCTCTTAGCAATTTCTCACATTTGTCCTTAAATTCAAAACCATTATCAGTGATTAACAATTTTGGCCAAACAAGAAAACACTCAAAGTCATCATAGATTTTCTTAAGAACTTGAGCAACAGTTTTTGAGGTCAATATACTCTGTTTATCCTTGACACTAATAGTACCTATAGGAATAAATGCTTTATATCTTGAAGCTACATTCATCATATTAAGACAAAAAAGATAGGTAATCCATTCTATATTATCATAAGGCGTAGAGAATATCTGCTTAATATATCTTATTAAGAGTAGTAATAAAGCTAAAACTTGCATATGGAATATATTTTGGTCGGGTTTATAAATCTGATACATAGCTTGTCTTTCAAGCCAATCATGTATTTCATTTAAAGTAAAATTGAATCAAGCTTTTGAGAAGCTTTATGCAATTTTTTAGTATTTTTCTGATAACCAATAGACTGATAATAAATCTTTTGTAAATCAATAGATATATCTAAATTTTTAGCTTTACTTGAATCTATATGTATAATAGGAATCAATATTTTTTATCATATTTATTTGAAAAAAAACTAAATTAATACATTAATATTTAAAAATGTTTAGGTCAGATTTCTTTGAAACCCTATTCTTCTGAAGGTCTATAACTAAGAAAGAAGCTTATATAGAAATTCTTAATATTAATAAAGAGTTGCACAAGGAATTAGCAGATGAAATAATTTCAAATTATATTTTTAATAAAAAGCTTAAGACTCTTAACAAGAAGCTAGATACATATTATAAAACCATATCTCAAGATTCTACAATCTTAACTCATAAAGATGAAATAGCATCTCTTAAGTCTAAAATAAAATCTCTTAAATAGCGTCTGCAAAAAATATTGCAGGATTTAAGATATAAAGATAATGCTAATACTACTTAAGATAATCATATTTTAAGGCTAGAAAATAAGATTGAGCAACTTAAGACCATATTTATGAAATAACTGATCTAAGTCAGAAAAAAATTTCAAATAATAAAGAAATATTGGATATTGATCATATAATACAAGCTATTTTAGACAAACGATTTGAGACTTTAGCTTCTTTAGCAAGAATTTAGATATATTTGGATAATATAGAAGTTATTCTTCCAGATAATATAAGAGAACAATTTGATAGAGTTGGTATATGTTTGTTTAATATATTACTTATATTGGTTTGATTCAAAAATTTTAGCAAGATCGAAATATGGTAGTAGAACAAAGTGTTCAACGAGCCAGAGATTTAAGACAACAATTGTAAGAAGTCTGAGTAAGATCACATAATGATAACTAAATGCTAACACAAGCTCTAAATAATGAAGCAAATGAGCGTTAGGTATAGTAACTTAGAATTCAGAGAGCAGAAAGGTATAATTATATATTATTATAAGAAAAGGTAGGCCTTTAGTTAATAAATCGAAGACACAAAGCTGAGGCTGACTTAGCAGAATTCAATTGAGCCTGAGTAATTAACCGATATCAAAAATGGAAAGTTCGAGAAATAAATTTGAGACAAATTATTTTGAATTTACAAAACAATCCACTTGGAAATATGGCTATCCTACCAGATGTTTTAAATTCAATGGCCTTATTTTTAGCTTAAATACTACAATATATTAGTCAAAAGCTATCAGATGACTATTATAATAAGGTTATATAAGCAATTAATTATGACAATTCATTAAGAGTAGCAATGATAGTGTGAAAACTAATATATTAGCAAGAAAGATAGCAGGAAGGTTTACTCCTTCTAATCCATTTAATAATGATGCTGGTAATGCCATTAATATACCAACATTATTTATAGCATAGCTTTGAGAAATATATTGTGCAGTAAAACTAAGTTTAGCATAAGCTTGACATTGTATAGGCATAGCCAGGGTTGGGAATTTTATATGTACTAGATAAAATTACCACTGTACTTGTACTGTACTTGTACTAATTTTTATATTAATTATTATAATGTACTAACTGTACTAACTGTACTAATCATTGTACTAACACTGTACTTCCCAACCCTGGGCATAGCATATCCTTTTTTACTGCAACATTTTCCACAGCTGGAGGTAAGTCCCTAAAATAGTTGTAAGTCTTTAGAGGGAAATGGGAATTAATTATTAAGAAAAATTCGCATGGCGTATCTACTCCAGTCTTGAAAATCATTTTGAGATATTTCTTTTGCATCTTGTAATTATTCTTTAGATATTCTCGACTAGCAACCCACTTATAATTTCCAACTGGAAGAAATTAACTCAAAGCCCATCCATAAAGATTGTTCACATTGATATAAGAGATCCATGTTATAGGTTAGGATAAGTCAAATTCCTCTTTCATACTAGGATTATTTGCTTGAAAATATCTATATACTGCTATAGTAATACTACCTCGTTTTGCCTTTTTAATAAAGTCATAAATTAACATTTTAGTAAATAGCTTGATCTTGATCTTAGTTATCTTAAGCATAGCATTCCAGAATAGAAAAGATGCGAATACATAATGGCTGGGATCAAGGCTGTAATGATGCATAGATATCTTTCTAAATGTTATCCAGACATCTGCTAGATTAAGCACATCTATTTTGAGATAGAGATCATTATATTCTTCCAAGTTCTTACATCTAAATTCCTTTCATATATTTTGGACATGATTATAATCCTCTTGTGAAATCTTACCTTCATGAATACTATAAAACTCATGAATCAGAGTAATTCTGTTTTCTTAAATTGGTCATTATACTCATGAGGAAAGATTCCTTTGTGATATGCTAAGGAAATCTATTCAGAAGAATAGCTTTATTTCTTGAAATACTTAGTCATAATTGGATGGTCATCACCAAATTCTTTGTAAGAAAGGCCAAGCTAGAATTTATAAATTATATACTATCAATATACTTAAGCTAACCTACCTTCATAGATTTGTATCACTCAAATGTTTCAGCAATAACAGTAATTCAAAGAGAATTATTTGAGCATCCAACAAATTTACAGACCAAGTAAGAATTATATCTCTGAAAGTTATGAAAGATAATTGGGATTCATGTCTTTTATGGCTCAAACTGAAGTTTAAGACTACAATTATTATGAGATGTTCCTCAAAACTTACCTTTAATATGACAGTAATCCCAAACCTTTTTATCCCTAGCTTTTTCTTTAGCAAGTTTAGCTTGTGCTTTAGAGATTACAATTTTAATGATTTATAGTCTTCAGAATTCTTAATAACCTTTACCAATTCTGTATAGAGATTTTTGAGATCCTTTTCTGATTTGATATTCTTTTTCATTTCAAAGATTCTCCTTAATATATCTTTAGATAAAGCTATCTTATTATATGATTTAGGATCTTAAATAATTTCTGTAAACTTATCGGTAAGATTTGCAATTTTTTTTTCTAACCTATTAATCATATCTGTATATATACTAAACTTGTCTTTACAGATACAGCACCTATCTGCCTCTTTAAACCTTTTTTGGTAGTCACCATAATAATATGCTCATGCTTAACAGCTAAGACCTTATTTATTTTCAAATGAATTCTTCTATGGCATTTTCTTCGTGATATAAGAAGAGACCTTATATTTCTCTAATATTAATTCAGTGGACTTTATAGCTAAAACTATTAGCTTCTTTCTCTGTTATCTTTCACATATTGCTATCATAATATGTGTCATACTTCTTTTTTAATGACTCAAAATCTGCTAGGATAACATATGAGATATTGATCTGACGCCTATAGTTTCTGAACTCTTCAAATTTATTAACATCTTTTACAGGCATAGTGAATCTTTGTGAAGCTTCACCCAATCCAAAACATCATTGCTGGTGATGGTCTAAGGATTTTATAGATAGAAAATTTTGAAAGCATCAGTTGCATAAATATTTCTTATCTTTATGAGATATATTCTTATATACTAATCTATTCAGATTCTTAATCTAGAGAAAGTATTCTTTGTTTATACTTACCTTTCTCTAATTTGGTAATATCTGTAAAGACCATAAGATGAATAATATGTTGTTTTTTATAGTTTTTACTATAAAGGATAGGTTTAGGAATACATGTTTCTTCTTTTCACTTCCAGATATTTATGAAGATATCTGGATTCATCTCCTCAATTTTTTGAAAGATTCATGAATAAATTGGAGTAGGCATTGGGATTCCATCTAATTTAATAACATCTAAGTAGGGTTTAAGCTTAATAGCTCTAAAAATCTGTTCAAAATGTTCTGTATTTCCATCTTGATGAGCGAAATAGGTATCTAATGCACCTTGAAGACACTTTTCAGATGGTCTATTTGTTTCTGGATCTATAAGCATATAATTATCTGGATTTATAGTACACTTGGTATTGGTGAGCTTCTTTAGGATATAATTATAAGATTCTCTAAGAGTTCAATGAAGTGTATATGACTTTATAAGTATCATTTTTAATCAGAAAAGGATTTTACCTGATTCTTCTTTCAAATATCTTTCAATCTTTTAATCGATTTTTACATCAGATTGGGTTATATGCTCATCTATATATTGCTCAGAAAGAATTTCATGTTGTTAGCTTCTATGATATGAATGATAATATAGTTTGCCTGATCTGAAGGATCATCTGATCCATTATATTTATAAGATATATATGTGACATATATGACTAGTGCTGATTTTATTTGATCCATTCTATAAAGCTCTTCTTTAAGAACATCTGTAATTGCACCACATGCTGATGCTATAAGGTGAGGCATATATAGTACATTTGTATATTCTTTTGCTCTTTATTAAATGTGTATGCTGGATTTTTACATGAAGGAATAACCCCTTCCCATATAGTCATACAATTAAAAGAGCTGTGTTGTCTTGCAGAATCACACTTTCTTTTCAAAAATATTATATTATCATTAGGTGGTTCCTTCTCTTTATAAATTTCTTCTGCTTCCTTATAAATTACTCAGAAATGATTTTTCTTAGCATATCCCTTTTATACTTCATGTTCTTGTTTATGAACTTGAGTTGAGAAATTGAGTTTAGCTTCGGGATCTTCCTTCTGAGCATCTTGTCGCTCAACCCTGCTAGATCCCTTCTTTCAACTAGAAGTCTTATAAGCTTGGATAACCACTTGAGGTTTTTCACTTCTTCAATCCTTTTCTTGGATATGATCTACAGGCTCCTTTCGATTAGAAGTCTTAGAAGTTAAAGCTTGCATTTCTTGAATAACATTTTAGGATCTAATTTGCATTGATTTTTATTACTTTTATAATGCTGATGAAGTTTAGCAAGTCTTGTAAATTTATAATCGCAATCTACAATATCTACAAATGCAATTTTTCTTATCACTTTTAGGCATAATATTAATAAGTCTCACCTATTATATATTGTGTAATCTTTTGTTTAAATAAAATAATTACCCTTTAGGTATATTTGCTGTTCACTTTTCTATATTGCAGATAATTTTGTTTAATTAAATTTTTTACCCTTATTGTAAATGATAGCATTTTATACTTGTGATTATCTTAATAACTCTAATAAGACTTGTGGTAAAGCCTGCATTCGATTTGGAGAATATCGGCAATATTAGAAAACTAGAAAATGCTATTCTTGTACTGATTGTGGCAAACTTACTGTTACAGCTTATAAACGATATGCTGAACATATTAGAGGATACTATGTGATATAATATTATAATAAATTGCGAAATAAGGCTCAGAGATTAGACTTAATAAAAGGTGAGACTTAAAGGTAAGACTTATCAGCAGTGTAAGTTTTTGTCCTAATATTTGTGAAATGAAAATGAATTTAGACTGCTTTCCTGAATATCAAAAAAATAGTGATATATTAAAACTTATTCATTAAGCTTTTGATTTGCAAACTAGATAACAGCTAAGTCTCACCTCTATAAGGTGAGATTTAGCATATCGTACCAAAAGGTAAGACTTAGTGATCCTTTGAAATCAGATAAGAATTAGCTTTAAAATTAATTATAGGATATCATGAAATATGGTATGTATTTTAGGCTTGCTAGCTCAAATCGCATCACTTTGTTCCTTAATTTTCAATGGCCCGTTCAGATGCAAGCAGAATAGCATTAAAGTTATTATTCATATTTGGTTTACAATGTCAGGTCTAGTTCAAATCTCATCACTTCATTCTTTGATTTTTAATGACCCCTCCTGAGGCAAATAGAATAGTAGAATTTTTTTGATATATTATTTGGAATTAAAATCAAATTAGAATAGTTATATTAAACAGTATAATTCTTGGTATCAGACAGGTTAATTTCTAGCCAAGTTCAATATCAATATCTAGATTTGTGTCAAATCATGCAAGAGGGGCTTGAATTCAATAATTGATTCATATGGCTAGAATTGATTCACAGATGGATTAGAGAACTTTTGAGTACTATTTTGATTTCTGTTTCAAAACCCTTTTTTGCCATAGTTAAATGCATAGTATTCATATCTATCAGAATAGTAATGGCTAGAGCATTAATAAAAAAAGCATCTAAGTTGTCTAAACCTGATAATTTACCTATTAGAGCTCGTGTGTATGGATAGAAAGCAAAAACAAAAAAACTTTTTTGATATTAATGTTACTTAGGATGAATTTAACTGTATAACTTATATAAATATGATGGAAATTGGAATATCATTCAAAATTATGGAATACTTCAATATAATATAGCTATTACAAATATTGCTATTTTAATTCATTTTGAGACTCTTGTATAAATGCTTTATTGAATTTGTGACTATTCTTATTATATTGTTTCTTTATTTTATCAGAAAAATTCTAATACACTTTTTTTATGGTAAAAACGTAAATATTGAGGATTAGTATAATATTTACAATAAAAAGATTGTTGAAAATTTTAGTTTACCTAAAACTCAAAAATATTTCTTAAAGTATCTCATTTTTGGAAACAAGGTCATAATGAAAAAATGTAATGAAGGGTTAAAAACTGAGGAAATTTCACAATAGAAAATTATCTGTCACAAAATTAAAGAGAATTTTAAAAAATCTGTAGCAAAAACTTAAATAAAACTTATTCAGCAAATTATTAGAAAATTATATAAAAGTTTTTTAAGATATTAGATTTTACTGGCATTCATAATAAATGTATTTTTTCTAATAATATTATATTAGAAGCATTATTATATTCTTATGAAAGGTTTATAAAAATCTAATTAATCCTTATTGCTCTTTAGCTTTAAGTTTCATATTAAAGTAACATTAGATTTCAATTTAGCTTTAAGATAATTAATGCAATTGCTGGTAATTGATGTGACTATATTGTTAAAAGTGATCAAAAAAGAATAGAGTGTAAGGAATAATAAGTTTGAATATATTCATACCAAATTAATCACTAGCTATATAAGAGTCTCAGTTTTAAAGATAAAAATGCGTTAGAGCTTCTAGTATATAGATTAAAAACAAATAATAAAATTTAAGAACTCTTTAATTCTATAAAATAAGGAAAATAATTATCTGATCCAAATCATTATTCAGCTGAGAAAGTATCTTGATTATATCAGATTCCATTTTAATTTTTTTATCTTTACATCAAATATGTCTATAAATTCCACTATATATTCTACAGATTTCAGTATAAGAATTAGTTAGCTTATATAGATATAGCATATCTTTTTAGAATAGACTCTATAATGTCTGGTATATTATAAAGTATGCTAGCACGCTTTTTCACAAATTGAACTATCTTTCTTAATGTATGAACAGAATAGACAATCTGTATAAAATAATTTTGATATTAATAATCTCAAAGTTTTATCTTCATCTTTATTATAAATATTTAAAATCCCTTTATTCTAATGCCTTTAACTAAAGTTACGTAAGGTTAGAATCTCTTTTTTCTTTACTAATTACTTAGAAAAAAGTTAAAGCATATCTTAAAATCTCTGATTAAAAGATTTTTTTGAATTGAATTTTTATGCGTAATATAAGATCAGTGAATATTAGTATACTTAACTATATTATAATCAAAAAATCAAAATGTCAAAAGTTATTACAGATCTTATAAAACATCATAAATAGTTCTCTGAAACTTCATTATCAGAGCTAGCTAAATATATAGAGGAAATTGATAAAAGATTAAAGGATTGTAAAGTAAGATAAACTTCATTATCAGAGCTAACTAAATATACAGAAAAAATTGATAAAAGATTAAAGAATTGTAAAGTAAGATTTGATATCAAAACATGCTTTTAGAAATTAGTACTTATAGAGAAACAAGCAAAATTTCTCATTCTTTTTGACCTTCTGGAAAGTATGAAGAAAGTAGGAATCCTATTGATAAAACTGCATAAGAAATTATGGATAATAATTATTTGCCTAAGAAAATAAAACAAATTTCATATAACTTGATCAGTTTTACACTCAATCTAATCACAAGAAGTTCTCAACTTACTTTATTGCAAAAAAAGTTACAGGATTATGAAGTTAATTATTCTAAAAAAGAAGTAACAAAGATTTCTCATATTACTACTAAATCAAATAAAATTTAAGTATAACTACTCTTTATATTGATAAATATAAAGTATTAGATTAGAACTAATATAATTTCTAGTATTATATTGGTTATTCTAAAATTAAGGGTGAAAAGGGAATAAGAAAACTCTGACTTTTTTCTTAATAGAAAAGGATCTAATATGAGTAAAAGAATTTCTTATCTGAATTATGTAAATCCAATTAATCAGACTTTAGCTGAGCATGAAATTATTTTATGTAAATTAAGAAAGATAAGAGCAGACTATACTTGTAGAATTTATAGAGGTAGAAATGATTCTCATCACTAATATTTAAAAGAATTAACATATAGACAACTAGTAAGCTGAGTTACACCAATAGATTGTTATAGTATATTTAATGATTAGGAGAATTTACCTTCCTGCAATTATTTGAAAGGTTTCCAGATGGATTAGATTAATACTCTAAAAGGTGAGTTAGATATATATTTACCTAGCTTTGAAAATATTGTTTACTTTTGATGAAAAAGCTGTCGAACTAATGTTAGACTAGGTAAAGATAAAGAAAAATAGATTAATTCTGCTGATATAATAATAATACTCACTATAGGTCTGGCTGATCAGGTAAAACCATTCAAGCTCTTTAATGAAAATTGATACGTAAAGAGTTAGAGGATCCTTTCAGAGCTAGAATATCATTTATTAGTTATTAATGTTATGCAAATTTTATTTTTTTATTTAAGCAAAATATAGCATATAGAATATATTGCAAAAATGATAATCAATCAAAAGTATTCATCTGATAGTACACCTAGTAAGCAGGAAATTATCAGATATATAGAGAAATTAGACCGAATAAATAGACTAGATAAGTATATTGCAGAAATATATAGTGTAATCTCTAGTAAAAAATAAAATATTAGTTATTCTTGATATATGAAAGCTTAAAAGGAGGGTTAATCAACTAAAAATTATGTAGAAGAATGTATAGACTACCTAAAGGATGACGTAAACAAACTACCTGCTATGAAGTATTGCAATTGTAACAAAGAATCCATAAATAGTTTATTTCGTAACACGATAAAGCATTGGTATAAAAATGCATACCAAAGGAATGAAGTAAATATTCGCTTGGGGTGGTTTTTGTATAAAGGGTACCACCAGTCTTTTTTGTTTTTAGGCGCATAATGGATGGAATATTCTATACAGAAATATTGAAAAGGCATCTCCCGGAAGTGCGCAGTATGTTACGAAGTAATTGGCAGCTGCAAACAGATAATGATCCTAAGCATACTAGCAAAGTAGCTAAGAAATTCTTGTTAGAGAAAGTCCCAGATTGACCTTCTCATAGTCCGGACCTAAATCCCATTGAAAACCTTTGGGCAATCGTTAAAAGGAATGTGGAGTTGCGTAGGCCAAAAAATCTTAGTGAATTAGAGCGTTTTTTGGGGAAGGAGTGGGGAAATATTCCAAATAGCCTTATAGTTAATCTTGTTAACTCAATGCCACGGCGTTGTAGGGAAGTTATTGAAAAAATGGTGAACGAATATCGTATTGATTTGTTTTTAATAAAATCTGCTGCGTCTCAGCTTTAAAATGACGTATTATACATTTGAATTGATGCATTACTTGTGAAACTAACGTGATTTTAAAAAAGTTCATTTTTTTTTTGTCACACCACTGTATATACAATTAATTTTATAAAGTAAATCAAAAGGAGTTTATAGTAAATTAGGGGCAAATTTGCTTGTAAACCCTAATCTGAGGACTAATACAATTAAAGTAAGTTTAAATATTTGTAATATAAATTTTAATAGAAAAAAACAATTGAAATTTATTATGACGTATATCAAATATACTTATTATTATCAATGAGAGAACTATATAATATAAAAGAAATTTGAATAACAGTTAATTTATAACTAAATTTACAATATTTAATACAATATCCTATAATGTTCGTTAACGAAGCTTGGTTTTTCAAGAAGTGCAAAACTTAAATATCCATCATGATGCAACTCCCTCGAGATAATGTGAGTTACTCATTTTTGAGGGCTACGAAAGAAATCAACTTTAGCAAAGGAGTTTTGTCGACTTAGGATAAATGCAATATTTTTCGTATCACTTTCATTATGTTGTTCCAAATAGGTGAAGACAGAGATTTAATGAAAGTTATACATGTACGGAAGGAAGTATGTACAACTTTATATGCTAATGGAACTTACCACCATTGTCACTATTTATGATTTAGTTATGATGAAATGAATTTCTTACGTTCCCCAAAATAATTTTACGAAAGAATACATAGTTCCCGATATTGAAAATATTTTTACCCTGAAGTGATTGATTTATCACTTACTTAGTTCGATGGATGCTTTAGGATGATGATGATGATGATGATGATGAGGAAGAGGAGGAGGAGGAGGAGGAGGATGATACTCTTTCACCTCTTTCACCAGATGCGATCTTCGAATTCATCAGATGATTCATCCCTATAAACCCACAATGGTCTTTCTCCCAAAGTATTTAGGAGACATGGGTAAATAATTTAAAGACAAAGGAAACCAACATCCATATAAAAAGCTATTTTGCCTCAAGGATCATAGGTTAGTCGGCACACATGAGTGATTGGTTTTCTTTCTATAACCAAAAATTAATGGGATTTGTTCTCCAGATAAGACTTATTATATTCATTTGGAACCTGCAAAATTGTTCTCAAATTAATCAGTTGATTCTGAATTGTTTTTACCAAAAAAAAAATTTTTTATAAACCTTATATTACTAAATAATAAAATGTATTATTTGCTTTTACCAAGATTTCAGTGATTAAGAAAAATAAGATATTATCATTCGACAACCAAGTCCTTCTATAAATAAGCAATAACACAACATGCGATTTCTTATTCTCGTAATTAATAATCAAGGCCATCACTTGAAAAGAGTTCATCAATGACTTATGTTACTTCATTGGAACGTATTTCATTACCGTTCTTAATATCAGAAT
Source organism: Funneliformis geosporum (assembly GCA_946474995.1). NCBI lineage: Eukaryota > Fungi > Glomeromycota > Glomeromycetes > Glomerales > Glomeraceae > Funneliformis > Funneliformis geosporum. Next base: position 11,791 of record CAMKVN010000567.1, read on the forward strand.
CTAACTTTTTTTTTGAAAATATGGAGTAAAGATGCAATGCGTTAGATGAATAAATTTTACTATTTTAGCATGAACTCTAAAAATATTTTATCAATTTCAATTACCTTTATCAAAACCTGCTAATTATAAGATGATTGTTATCCAAATGATATATCGCCGACATATATCATATTATCTAATTGGAACTTTTCGGATCGAATTTGCCCACAATCAGCATAAAAATATATAACAAAGCAGTTTTAATTTTCATTCAAGCCATAAATAAAAATGCAGAAAAACAACCGCTGATTACAAATCGAAAAAAAAAATTTTATTCGATACCGAACATTAATTATTGTTCGATCATCCAAGAATGGAGTGATCTTATTGTTTCGATGGTGAAACAAACTTTAAAAAGGTAAAGTCACAAGACAATTAATTTCAATTAATTTCAAGAAATGTTGTACGAATTATTTTACATTAGTTTCTTCGTTTAATTTGTGTAGATAATTTATTTGTTTTTTTCAGGTTCGGTGAAAAGTTAAAGTAATGCAGTCTAACAAATGATGATATTATAATTGGTACAAAGAACGCACTTTACTTTTCTTGATAGATCAATAAGTATTTTCTTTGTTAGAAAGTTAACCGAACAGTTTTATTTTATTGGTTAAATAAATAGGATTTTCTTTAAGGAATAAACTTGCATTGATATTATGCCATTTGACTTGTATGATTGTTTGGGTTCTCTACATTACTGCGGCAAATGTGCTGCGGTCCGAGCGGCCGAATTCCGAGAGTCATATGATTTACTGTTCACAATTTACTAAAAATTCATATTATTCTTGGTTTGAATTAGAAATAATACATGTTTAACGATTATAAGACTTATTATGAGTTTTGGCATGTGAACGGTAAATAGTCGATTTTTGATTAATGAGGAAATTGTGGCTTTCATAATACTTATTATGATAGGTCTGTAACCTATTATAAAGAGGGTATAATATTATGTTATTAGTGGAAGAGTATTAGAAAAAAAAATGCAAGATATAAAAGGAATGTCATTTTAAATACTTGTTTTATTAGTAGTTTATCAATAATCTATATTTTTAAAGTTCGATCTATTATTCCCGGAGTGGATATCCCTTGAATGGTTAAACCCTTCCTTTTTTTGATGTAAAAAGATCCTACGAATTACCGTCCACGAAATTCATTGTTTGTTAATTAGCCTGCTTGCAAAAGCTTTACCAATTTTTTTTTGAACTAATTTAATAGAACAACAAAATATTTTAGCTTAGCAAGAAATCATTCTACAGTGGAACCAGGCTGTGAAAGAAATCTTTTCGGAAAATAAACCAAAAATAGGTTTCCCAGTTAATACATCCCACGTTTTCTTGCCTTGAATCTAGTAAAAGGGTCTTTTAAGATTCCACGTGACGTTGATTATGTACATTGTGAACTTTTATTATAAAATGACCGTGCCTCCATTTCAGATGTACCAATTTTTTTTGAGAAAAAAAAAAGAAAACTCTTAACATTTTTTTTTGCCGCCGAAAATAAAAATCTTTTCTGAAACCATTTCTTTTTTTCATAAATGAAATAAATATCACCACATGTATTAATTGTATTAATTGAAAAATTTATTTTATATTTTCTTAAAAGAATAAATTGTACATCCTTGTTGTACATAAAAATTACAACTCAAGTTTTAAGTTAAAATACTTTACAAACAAATTCATCAAAAGACGCATTACGATTCGTACAATCGACCTGCAAACTACTACAAATTATATACGAAAAGGTAAAAAAGTGTAAAATTAATTTAATATTATTTGTTAGTTTACCTAATCGATAATAATAATAATGATACATTATAATAATAAATAAATTGAAACTTTGGAGCTTTTCTTCTCAATAATCTTCTTTTGCTTTTTTTTCTTTTTCTTTTCCTTTTTACTGTCTTTTCACTTTCACATTCCTTTACACTCCTTTACTTTACGATTTTAATCCATTTAATCCTATTTCTTATACGCACATCCCCATACCATCCATTACTTCCCGATTTATCTTATTTGTGATATATTCTCAAACCTATTTTCCTCATACCAATATAATTTTTCTATCAAGTTAAAAAAAAAAATATATAAATATTTTGAAGCAAAGTAATAATAGCTTTACAAAATTCAAAATTTTACATTTAAAAAAAGAAGAAAAATTATTCATAACAAAAACTTTCGTTTTTTTCAACTAAAACGATTTTGTTTTTAACACACAGCAATGAACTCTTCGGTAATGGAATTACCAGAAAAAATTTCTCCTCGTCACCAGTCCATTCCATTATTCACCACAACTTCCTTCAATGGAACCATAGACGTCGAAACAATCAATAGTCGGGAATTTAATCCAAATCCAAAACGCTTCACAATGCCAGCTCCAGGTTCGCTTGGAAGGCGTGGTTACCAAAAGCCTACGAAACCTAGGGAATTTGCTAAAAGTGCAAAGAAAAGACAGAGCGTACTTGCTTTAGGTTCCATAACTCACTTACAACACTTTTACGCTAAACGTGGTATAATCATAAAACCAAAGAAACCAAAGCACGTGTAAGTATTCCACGAGGCGTTATCTTTTTCACGTGTATAGGAATTTTATAATTTTATACCAACTAATATCATACTAGCATGTTATCTTTACGTTAATTTTTTTTTAATTTAATATTTTTTTTTTTTTTTTATATAGAGAGGAAGCAGAAAAGAAAAAAATGGCCCTTAGTATAAATACGAATTTTTCAGATTTACTCAAGGTTACAGAGGAACCAGAGGAAGATTTACCCCCAACCCCACTTCCACCATCACCACCCCCACTTCCAGCTTACATCACTTCTAAATTAGATGTGGAAACAGATCCAGAAGTGTTACTTGCTATATGTCATGGTGACATTCAAGCCATGTTAGATGCATGGTGTATGGTGACTGGGGAAGTGAAAGCCGAAGAAAATCCAGTGCCTGTTGATATATTAGCGGCCATAGAGACCACCACAAAAGCTGTTCAATCGGTAAAAAATTATTCCTTGTTTAAAGAAGATTTATCAGCAGAATCAATGTCAAAAATTCGTGCTACTGCCTTGGAAGTATTGGAGATGATTAGCGATTTAGAGCAATCACACAGAGATGATGATGATAGTAGCAGTGAAGATGGTCATATATACAAAGAATCAAATTTTCATTGTTTAGATAGTCAACGTGATATATTGAGAAGATATTTGGTGGTAGTTGAGGAATGTCTATTATTTGATGATTGTGATGTGTATCCTCCAAATACATCTTATTTCAAAAATTCATCGGTAAGCTCAGATGATGAATCGAAACAAGGAACTACCCCTTTTACTCCTCCATTATCACCCGGTCATCCAAATAACGATTGGGTGAATCCTGATGTATTTGGTGATAATGTTTTTGCGAGATATCATGCTTTCTTGGAAGTTCATCGTCCTTCAAAATCCAAACGATTTCCTGATTACACACCCCTTCCCAATCCTAGTCTCGATAAAACCGAATTCTTGGCTTCGTTGGCGTGAGTATCCTATAATACTCTGTTTTATGAAATTTATCTAATAAATAATTATATATTTATTCTTTTTTTTTTAAAAAAAAAATTAGTGACGGTAAATTATTATGTTTTATTTATAATACGATAGTAAGACGATCGAAACGACCATTTGGATTCATCGATAAAATTCATGAGGATACATCAAGAACTTATCGTGCTACGGAAAATTTAAAATTTTTTGCTGCGTAAATATCTTAAAACATTCAAGGTGTTGTTCATTCAGTATAACGATAATTATATAATTAAAACATTTTGTTAATTTAAATAGTGCCGCCAAGTTTAGATTTGAGCTTAAATTTGATGAATTTAATGTAACTGAGATTGTCAAATTAACGAATGTTGGAAAAGCTCAAGTAAGTTATAATTTTTTCATTAATTACATTTCCATTTCATCGTTACTTTACTTACTTTTCCGCTGGTTCGTCGGATATATAGCTTGAACGAATTCTTGAAGTATTTTGCGAAAAATCCATGCAAGAGCTCATATCAACAGGATCTTATAAACAATATCCAGGATCAAGAATATCCAGCATGTATATGCAAGAATCTCTTTCAAATTCACAAATGCAATTACTTCAGCAAGCAACGACAAATTCAGCTAATGATTTGGCTGCAGCTGTATCTGCTAAGTTGTCGATTCGTTCATATCGTTACGCGTCATCAACAAGTTCATCATCCTCAACATTATCAAGGAAGACTAGTGATGATGAAATTAAGAATTGAAATATTCAAGATAATATTTTCTAGAATGAAATGAGATAATTGAAGAAAAAAAATGGACATTGTTTATGCCAAAAAAAAAAAAAAAAATAGATATATATATATATATATATATATATATATAAAATAAAATGATTGTTTTGGAAAAAAAATTCTCAGTGCTTTTGTGTGGAGTTAATTCCTTTATATACATACATATTATTATTACTTATGATTTATTTCTCGCTGGACGGAGATTACATTTATATTTTTATTATGAATTATATTATATTTTTATTCTTGCATTACATAATATATATTACCAAATTTAGTATTTTATTAATATTTTCAACTTACAAAATTAATGACGTTTTCTTCTTTTTGTATAGCTTTTTCTTTTATATTATATTAGTATTTTTTTTTTTTTTTTTTTTTTTTTTAAAGAATTGTTAAAAGAAAAAATTATTTGTAGGAACTTTTAGTTACAATAATCTTTTACTATTTTTAAACAAAAAAAAAAAAAACTTTCAAATTAAATGATTTTTAGGAAAAAGAATCGTTGCGTAGATCAGATAGATTAGCCAAAAAATTTCACCGAGTGGTGGGGTTTAATTTACCTTTGTTTTGTGTATTTTTATTAATTATTCTTGGGTAAAATATAAATCCAAAATTTTATTATTCAAAAATTAAAAAACCAAAAAAAAAATCATTAATCTGCAGAGAAATCTTGTAAAATCCCGTAAATCCTTGTGTCCTTGTGGTAAACAAATATGGTAAAAGAATATTTCCATTTTGTAATATAAATAAATTATTTATTATTTGAGAAACAACAAATAAATTGTTTCTCGACATTTAATCTAGAAAGTTTCTTAAAATGAAATGATAAGCTCTTTGATTGGTTTAATTTCACTTCATTGACAAGTGTAACCATACTTAAACAATTTTTCCATATATGTACTCGCTCTTTTAAATCTTTTTAAACGTTTATTCATCTCGAAAATATTTCTTGTTACATCATCAAAATTCATTATTTAATTTTCTTTTTCGAGATCGAAAATCAAATTCAAAAGTATAAACAAATAATCATTTATTGATATAAAAGGTTAAACATGTATATATATGTGTGAATATATGATACTTTCATGTATCATTTGAAGTTCCGCATGTGATTCTATTTTTTTTTTTGAAAAAAAATTCTCTATATTAACCTAATTTTGGTAAATCCAATAATCCGACTTTTTTTTTCATGATAAAACGCGTATTATCTTGCAGAGAAAGAACTTTTTTTTTCGTGTCCGTTCACCTAAGCAAAGTAATAATCTCCAATCTATATAATGCAAGTCCTTGTAAAATAGGAAGGAGTTAAAGTCTATTATATGATAAAACAATACGTAATAATGCAAAGATCCAAGATGTTTGTGACATTACTAGATTTAGTAGTATAGTGTAAAACATAATAAAAAAAAAATAAATAAATTTGTTATACGTTAGCATTTCGCATCACATTGCATTACATAATTAGGCTCATTCATTCAACAACCTCAATCTCTAAAGAATTTCCTTGATAACATAATACAAGTCTATTTCGCCAAAAAAAAAAAAAAAAAAAAAAAAAGGCTTTAAATATAACCCACCCACACACACAGGGAAGACTTTGAAATATATTCGTCTACTTAACGTTATTTCATTATTTTTCCTTTTTCTTTCGTTTCCTTCTCTGACGAATTGAATCAAAATAAATCGTTTTTATCACACATATATAAATATATATATCATATATATTCATTTTTCCGACCAAACAAATTAATTTAATTGAAAGAGTAGGGGTTTTAGTATTCAAAGCAGGATTTAAACTTTTACCCTAGAATTTACCGATCGTATGCCAGCACGACGTAAAGCAGCGGAATCAGCTACAACGCCACGAAAGACAAAGGATAGTGCTGGCGATAACGTTGGAAGTTCACCAAAGTACATAGCATACGTGAAAGAACGTTCAACCGTGACTAGTATACAAACACCGGACGTAAATCCTTTTTCAAGGGAAGAAGCAATATATTGGAAATTATCTTTTCCTCGTCAGGATGTTCCTGATATCAGAATGACTCCTCCTCCAACCGGAAACCGTGAGATCATTAGGGGAGGAGTTGACACCAATCAAGGAAACAATCCAGGATTTGTAAGCCAAAGTCATAATTCTGCATGGTCGCAAGCTATCAACAATAAATTATTAAAATATTTAATATTCTTCACCATGCTATTACCAATTTTATTAATATTATCAAAATCAAAAGCTCTGGATGAGAATCAAAGTTTTTTGGAATATTTTCCAGAACATTTACGATCAGCTAAACTTTTATTTTCGCAAGTGGATACTGAGACATATAAAATTCAACCAATTGGAGAGAATGACAAAAAAAATAACGATCGTGATCATAATCTCGATGTTAATAATAGCGTAATATTTACATTAGAAGACTTGAGAAAAATCATTGTGGAAGAAGTAAAGAATCATGTCAAATCCGAATATGATAAAGCTTTACCATCAACGCCGATTGAACCAAGTACCGAACACCTCCGTAATTTGATAAGCCATGAAGTGAAGCAAGTTACCAACGAAGTTAAAAACGAAGTAAAAAGCATAGTGACATCAGAAGTTAAAAGGGAAATAGCTATTCGTACGGGTTCGAGGTCGAGAGGACTTAAAGGAGCGGAAATGATGGAAATAATACGTCAAGAAGCGAAGAAGGTGGTACTAGAAGAATTATTAGTATTCTCTCAAGACAAGATAAACAAACCAGATTTCGCATTACATTCGAGTGGTGCCAATGTGATCAGTAAGTTCACAAGTAAAACGTATGAATTATGGCCTGATAAATGGTATAAAAAAGCATTCGCGTACTTATCAGGACAGGGTATCATACGCGGTAAACCACCTGTGACGGCGATTTCTCCCGATACTCATGTTGGGCAATGCTGGCCATTCTCGGGATCCGAAGGTCAATTGGCGATCTTACTTAACAGGAGAGTTTACGTTACCGCGGTTACTTATGATCATGTTAGCAGAAATGTTTCGATTGATGTAAATTCGGCTCCAAAAGAATTTGAAGTATGGGGTATAATCGATGATGGAACGGCTAGTAAAGAAAGTGAAACAGAAGAGAATGAGGATTTAGATATCGAACCATTTGAAGAAAATTACATGGAATCAATCGAAGAAGAATGTGGTATAAGACAAGAAGGTGAATACGAACCCGATAAGGATTATCACTTGCCAATGAATGGTAATTCAAATGATGGTTTAGGCGAATTGGATCTTAATATAACTAGGGAATTGCATTTAGGCAAATCTCCTCTACATTTATTCTTGGGCACATATGTTTATAATATTAGTTCTGTACCTGTACAAACTTTTGAAGTGCCCCAAGATATTTTGGAATCGAATAAACCGGTTAGAGCAGTTATCATGAAAGTTAATAGTAATTGGGGTAAACCTGGTTATACTTGCCTATATCGTTTCCGTGTACATGGCAATCCTGTCGATAAGTTGGATAATTAATTTTATATAATTTTTTTTTTTTTTTGTATAAAAGTATATATATATATTACCTTATTATTATTATTATTAATGACGATAAATAAAAAAATGCACACCCATATCAGATATTTCATATATTTTTTTCCCACTCCAATAAGAAGTGATAGCATTCACTTTTTGACATATTTTTATGCCCACGCAGGCTTTTCGTGCATACATAAAATCTCCACACAAATTTCATGCAAGTCACGCCGCTTTTATTACTTGTTTATTGCATATTAATTGCATCATATTATCTAATTATAATCGTATTAGATTCATTTATATTAATTTATATTAAGTCGTATTATCTACAATCATTTTATTTACATATTATTAAATTCTATATAATACACATAAATAATTTCTATGATACAAAAATAATCTATAACAGTAAAAACCATAACTAAAAAATTAATTATTAATTATTAATTAGATTATTTTTTCCTTACCTTAATTAATTTTACGCTTCACCATCATAAGTATAAAAACTTCAATAATATTACAAATTATTGATGTAATATTTTGCTTTTAAAATCGGCCTCTATTCTTTCTTTTCTTTCTATTGTATTTATATTACTATTGTCAATATTTCCCATTCTTCTCTTCTTCTTCCCATAACCCTAACCCATCAACATTTTGATATAAACATGCATTAACTATACCAATTGGTATGTCATGCAATTCTGGAACAAAATCATCAGTTATGCCAGATAATTGTGATAAATTCTGTCCCACGTTTGCATGATCGTCTAAGTTCATAATTTCATAAATGAATATTGATTTAATTTATCGAATTGTGCTGAATGTATCTTACCTGTTATGGTATGATAAGAATCATATGGAGCCGTGTTTAAAAAATTGATTGATATCAATACTACATAAATAAATAATGATAGTACAAATGACCAGACTGGTAATGCAAGTGCCCAATACCTGAAATATAATAATTAATAAATATTTTTTTTTTTTTTTAAAAAAAATATATATATATATATATACCTATCCGGATAATAAGTTATTCCTAATGATATTAATATCTCATCTGGTAAATATGCCCATAACAAATATATCACTAATAATTTCAATTTCGATCATTCAATTTAATGATCATAAAAAATAAAAAAGAATATTGCCAAGTATTTTTTTTTGAAGATATAAATTACCGAATGCGATAAATGAAGATAAATACAGAACGAATCCGTAATATTCGTACGTCGGTGTTTTAGTTAATGTTGTTGGCGACTCGTCCGTTTGATACATATTCGTCATGCTATAATAAAATTTATCTTTTTCAAATTAGAACTTAATAGTTCCCTTATGAGTAATAATAGTTAAAAACAACAAACTAATCATTGATAGCTTACCCAGAAGCATGATTCTTAAATCGATCATTTTGTATAATTGAGGTTGAGACTTCATCTTGTTTCACGGGATAGTTGTTATTCGACGTAGTTCTCTTGAGCCTTCAAAAATTAATTAAAATAAGTAATCATATTAAAAGTCAAATCTCAAAGTATCACCGTAACGAAACAAAAGTTTGACATTAAATTTTTTTTTTTTTTACCCGAGAGGCCTTGGCGTTCTAGAAGAGATCGGTTTGGTTTGGTGTGGTGTTGAGGTTGACGAAGACTGACCTTGACTGTGTTCGTTATTTCCTCCGTATTGAAAATACTTATCAGCTGTTCCTGAACTAAACAAGCCATTATTAAAGTTCATAGATCTTGACTTTTGACTCGTTTTCACTATTAGCAAAATCTGTAGATAAGAAAATTCGCGTTTTTCGTTTTTCCCAGAAATTTGATGCCTTTTTATGTTTTTTTGATGGAAAATTATAATTGGTTGGAATTTTTTTTTACATAAACATCTAATGTTGTACAGATTTAAACCAAAAATAAAATTATAAAAAATTTTAATTTTAATATATAAAATAATTACTATAAATAAAAAAATTTATAGCCTATTTCTAATTATATAAAATTTAATTTATTTCATAATTATTTTATATATAAATATTATTTTTTGATTTTATTAATAAAATATTAAGTTGTTTGCTATTTATCATCATTGATAATTAGTATTAGTATTAAATTAATCAATAGTAATTGTCATTTTTTATTATCTTATGTGACTAGTAATGACATATGACCTTTTATGACCTATATGACTCTGATGATTGATTATAAGTCATTTGGTTATTTCAAAAGATATTATGACCTTATGATTTTATAACTTGAATCTTATGTTAATATATTATATAAAAAATACACATTATTTATTTATCATATTTAAAAATTTTATAAATGGTTTTAAATAATATTTTTACTTTATTTTATTATTTCTTTATTAAAATATATATAAAGTGTTTTATTAAGTATTAGTAAATATATCATCTTTACCTAAAAAAGATGATGATTCTAAATTAGAAACAAAAGTGATTCTAATATTTATTTTGCTGAATTATCATCAGTATGATGAATGGTCTGACCACCTAATTTAAAATCTGTTTACCATTCTAAAAAAAGTAAGGTTGCATCTAGTGATACCTGACGAAATTAACTTTTTTAATATGATGAAATTGATAATTGATGAAACCAAAATCACAAAACTAGTTTTTTAACTTGATCTAAATTCCTTGAATAAAAATATATTAAAAAATATAATAATTTTATATTTATTCATATAAAAATATTAAAGAGACAAAACTTTTGACGAAATTACAATTTTTCAAAAAAGAGTTTAGTCAGGTATCACTAGTATATATAATAAAATTTTAAATGTTAGGATTATGATTATCAAAATGATATTTCATATTATTTTTCTTTTGACTTAAAGAAAATTATAATCTAATCATTAATTATTCTTGGATGAATCTCAGAGAAATTTATTACTATTGCTATAAAAAGTTAATTAAATTTTCCAAATATATTATAATATATTAATCATTAAACAGTTTTATAAATTATAATGTCAATTTTTCACGTGATAAAATTATTGTGTTAAGTTTTAATGTCATGTTATATGATTTTTTCAAATGTAGATGTAGATTATCATATTATTATTATTTATTTTTAATAATATCATGAGAATTTTTATGAAATTTTATTGATTATTTTATATATATATATATATATAATCTTTTAATTTAATTTTTTAATAAAGTTATTCCTAATTTTTTCATAAATTATTTCCTCACAATGGAAGCAATTGTATTTACTATGTAATAAATGTTATTAATAATTTTTGTGATAATAATTATCTTTTGCTATGTTTCAAATAATAAATATAAAAAATTTTATAGGAATTGCAAGTAAAAGCAAATTTAATGCTAATATCAATACTAACATCAATGCTAACACAAATAACACTAATCCCTATTAAAAACAATAGAATGATATATTTATGCTAAAAAGATTCAGAAAGTTTTTTAAATTGACAAAATAACATATCAAAACATTTTGATAGAATAAACAAATTATAAATATTATATTATTTATAATATTTATTTTTATTTTTTTATTTTTTAAAGTTAGAGGTTCATTTTTGTATGTTATCTTTGAAAGTTGATTTTAAGATTAATTACAAAAAAATAAGTCATAATTCTTCTTAAAGGTAATAATAGAAAAGGTATATAAAGTATTATGTTATTTAGCAATTAAAATAATATTAATTATTATATTGTAACAATAGTTCAAAAAAAAAATCTGATAATTTAAGTTGGAATAAGAAGTTGGTTAAAAAAATTAAAGAAAATTACAATGATGATGATAATAATAATTAATTTTCTGCTAAAACAAAAGAAAAAAAATAGTATAAATTATATAACCAACTTTTATAAAAAAAAAATATTATAAATTTATTAATCAATTGATATTTATTATTTTTTAGATAATGTTTCTTCTTCTCCTTCTCCTACTTCACCATCATCGATACCTTTTATTTAGAATATGATGAAAATTTAGGTAATTTTTATTGGTTTTTTTTAAAAAAAAAATAATAAGACAAAATATTTGAATTTAATTTAATGAAAAAGTTGAAATAGTCAAAATTATATCATATTACATGATTTTATATATATAAAAAAATAAAAAAACAAAATATATACGATCTCAGTCAATATCGCTCCAATATATATGAAACAACTACCATTCGATTCCTTTGTTGCTAAATAGTAATACCCACTTTTTCTCGTTGGATTTTTTCCAAGAATTTTTACTTAAAAAAAGTGCCCATTCAATAGCGACCACAGCTTAGCTTGCGAACAAACAAAAAAACTCTTCTTTCAAAAATATTTCTCTCTTTGTTCCCTATACTCCTATCCACATAATATTTTTCGAAATAGTCTAAACAGTGTTATTTTTAATTAAAATATTTTTCTTCACCTCTTTTCGAAAAAATTTTTTCCATTTTTCTCTTTTTCTTTTTTGCCTACTAAAAAGTGGACATCAAGAGGTATCCCAACCAACGATCATAATTGACATACTTTGGATAAACAAATCTCACTTGATGATACCTTTCCCTTTCCTAAATAATATACTCTCTTTTGATTGGCCTCTGCCTTTCTGCAGATCCTTTGTCATCAAAGGTCACGTGCAATTCAGCATTATTTTCTACATAATGTGGTGAAGCTTGCTTCCAGAATGATCCTAATTCCTTAGTTTGATTAGCGCCTGAAAAACCATTGATTATTTCCTTGCTTTGGCTGGCTGGCTTGATTCAGTTGGTAGTAATCCAAAGTGATTTCACCTTAGATCCTTTCTTGTTGTCCTTCTGTGAATGTAGTTTAATTTTGTAGTGAATTCCTCATGATATTTTTTTCGTACCTATTAATCTATAAGTATGAAGAGCCTCTGTTTAAACCTCTTTTTTGGACGCATCCTCTTTGGCTAGATGGTCATTATATCCGGAATTAACTAGACATTTAGGTTCTTATAGAGTTGCATTTCTTTTTTCTTTTTTAATAATTTCTATTTGTACCTATTTCCCTTCTTAGAAGGGTTATTAGTGTGTTTAAATTTTTTTTATATAGAAGTTGGGATTGAAGGGCATTTAGAAATTATGTTGCTTTATTGACAACCTCATTTGAATTTCTTGTTGATGGCTCGATCATTAAATATGGATTTTTTGGTTAGGTTGGAGGAGGATTATGGTGATCAGTTGATCTAAATGGATTTGAGCTTTTATTAGCAATAGGATTACGGGAGATAGTCATTCGTTTAGCTTTTTATCTACTTTGTAATTTTTCTTTATAAATTTTATATAGTATACAATATAAATTTAATAAACTTATGGCAGTACTGCATCATTAAAAGACAAAAAAAACATTTGATTCCTTTCGACTAGACAAATCCAATGAGCTAATATTCATTAATATTAGATCAGTCTATCACGAGATATTTGCGATCAAATTTTGAAATCTGAACTCCTTTCTTCAAAGTAGAATTTATTGATTCATAATTTCAGCTGATAATACAATAGTGATTATTTCGAGATTGGATGATTCAAAATCAATATATATTAGCTCATTGGATACTTCTAGTTACGAGAAATTGAATAATAGTTGTTTTATACAAATTGGAGTGATATTAATTAATATTATACATCTTTTGTTTTTTTATTTTTTTTATATATAAAATCATATGATATAATGTCATTTCGATCATTTTGACTTTTCACCTCCATTAGTCAAAATGATTTCGACTATTTCGATCATTTTAGATCTCTGAAATAATCTATTTTGACTTCATGTATAGTTGCCACTATTCTAAAGTTTTTACAAATAAAGTTATTACTGCCTTTAAATTTGTTGCCATCATTTTCACAACTTTTACTAAAGCTGCTACCTCTAAAGTTGTTACAAAAAATTGTTGCTGCTATTTCCAAAGTTTTTGTAAATAAAGTTGCTACTACCTTAAAGTTGCTATTACCTTTGTCAACAAAGTTGCCACTAATAAAGTTGCTGCTACCTCTAAAGTTATTATTGCCTTCATCTTTACCACTAAAGTTGCTTTAAAAAAAGTAATTTTTATATTTATTTTTAATATTACATTATGAAATAATATGTATATATAATATAATAATAATTTAGAAAATCAAAAAATTGATTTATTGTACTGATTTAGAAAAATCAGGTAAATATTTATTTTTTATATTTAAATTTTAATTTTAAATATTTAATATTATAATTAATTAATTTATATAAAATAAATAATTTTTATTTTTATTTTTTATTTTATTTATTTTTTTTAATAAAAATTTATTATTTAATTTGAAAATTATATTTATTCAATGATTAAATGTATAAAATTGCAACTAAAATTACATATATAATTTAATATTTATATGTTAAAATCTAACTAAAAATAACATATATAATATATTGATTAACATATAAAATCTAACTAAAATAATGTATACAACAGTATTAGGAAATTGGATAATTTTGGATAATTTTGAATAGGTTTTGAACATAATTTTATATGTTTAAAACCTTGTTCAAAATTAAAAAATGTGTCTAAAACTTATTACTGGTATACAATATATTGATTCATCAGTAAATTTAATAAAACGTAATATTGCGTAAACTTACATTCTGTAATATTACGAAAACTTATGAGATCATCGTAAGATTACGTAAATTATATATTTGTAATATTCCGTAACATTATGATGTAGTACTACGTAATATTATAAAATGTAAACTATGCGAAAGTTTACAGCGTAGTACTTTGTAACATTATGGTGTAATATTATGTAGAATTTATGAAAATACAAGAATTTCAAAAGTTTATGGCATAGTACTTCATAACATTATGGTATAATATTATGTAGAACTTACAAAAATACAAGAATTTTGAAAGTTTACGGTGTAGTATTTCATAACATTACGATGTAATATTCTGTAAAATTTGCGATAATACAAGAATTTCAAAGTTTACAGGTAGATTAACATAGTTTACGAAAATTTATGGTATCAATTCGTTTATAATATTTATTTAAAACGTTCAGTCATGTAATATTTCGTAATTTATTGAGTTTAATATATTTAAATTTATTTATATACAAATTATGCTTTATTTAAAACAATTTGACAAATAATATGAAAATATTACAAAAACGAGATTACAATAACATATACTATCATAAGTCTCATAAAGTTAAACATTGAAGAGAATTTTCTAAAATAAATGGTTGATAAATAAAGAAATTAAATGTTTAAATATTTGATGCTTCAAAAAATTCGCATGAAAG